>JABCKU010000305.1:0-15370 GCA_018221655.1 Myochromella boudieri | reverse complement strand
CTAATTCATTTCCTAACTTTACTTTGCCTAAAAAATCTTAGGTTCCTGAGATATTCAAATTGTCGCCTTTGGCTGTCCGCAACTGTAGACTTGACGAGTTCCTCAGGGACCTTCGCAAAAGCTGTGCATCCAAAGGGACGTAAGTGTGAGACGTCCTGACGCTTGTTAGTCCAGGCGGCTGCAGGAACAATATCGGGGTGACGGGACGAGGGGATGAGGTTCCGGAGATAAATTGCAGTGGAAGAAGCCTCGGCCCACAGTGGCTTCGGCAGGCTGCCGTCGGTTAGCATGCACCAGGCGGCTTCGATGATCGTCCGGATCGTCCGCTCAGCTAAACCATTTTGTGCATGTGCGTAGGGGATAGTGACTTCCATCTCAATGCCGTACTCATTGCAATAGTCGTTCCACTCATGGTTGACCCACTCACGCCCAGCGTCCATCCGAACTTTTCGCAGCAGTTTCCCAGTTTGCCTTTCGGATTCGCGATGATAACTCTTGAAGGCCGTGAGAGTAGTACTTGAGTCCTTCCGTGACAGGTGGAAACCAACAACATGGGTACTGCCCCCATCCACGCACACCATCAAGTACACCGCCCCTCCAAGTGAGGCAACACTAGCTGGTCCCCAAAGGTCCACATGGACCCTCTCATTGACCTCCTCCTCAGGCTCGACTATCCTGTCGTATGGACGTGCCGCATGTTTTCCATAGATGCAATCCTCGCAGAGGCCGTGTACCAGTAAGTCCCCTTTTACTCGCATCCCATCAACAAGCTCTTTCTTGACCAGGTTGCGGAGGCCAGTAACACTGGCATGTCCGAAGCGGCGGTGCCAGGTATCAAGATTGACAGGAACATCAAGGGAGCAAGCAGCAAGTGCTTGGGGCGTCGTGTACGGTGTTGAGGGGATGAGTGTGTCGAGGAGGTACATGCGGTTAGTACCTCGTCCTTTCATAACCTCGCGTCCATTTGGATTTGTGAAGATGACCATCCCCTTCCCAAAAGTGACTGAGAAACCCGCTAGGTCGAACTTTCCGACAGAGATGAGGTTTGCTGCTAGGTCCGGTGTGTGTAAAGCCCCATGGAAGATCAGTTCTGACGTCGCTCCGTTCAATCTAACAGTCCTCTTCATGGTACCTTGCCCAATGATGGAAAATCTGCCCCCCCGGCTGGCCGCTTGACCATGGTGAGGTTCACCAAAGGCCTCATATGTGGAGAAATCACTGCGGTGCACAAAGCAGGGGTCACTAGCGCCAGAGTCTGCATATGTGAGTATGGCCATAGACGCCTGTAGAGCCGTAGTGCTGATGGTCACTGGTTCGGCTACAGGGTTTGCCGGTGAAGGGGGGAAGATGGGATCGATATGGGCCATCAGGGCATACGAAACATGAGACATAGTGGTTGCCAAGTTTGCTGTGGATGTCAGGAGCGTCCCAGTCTGTACTCGACTGCGGTTTCGGAAGTTGGGAGGGAACTGCCCTTCCTTTCCTCCTGTTACGTTTTCCTTTACCATGTTTACCTTTTCTCTTTTACTCATACAGTTATTGTCATCGGCTGCCGATACAACATGCTTTATCCTCATTGTATGTTATATTTATCCTTCACACCTTTTGCTGTGTGTTTCGCACCTTTACAACGTGTTCAACACACCCTTTGCACACCTTTTTCATATCTTTTACTGCAACATGTTCAACACACCTTTGCACACCTTTTACTTATTTAGCTGTGTTAACTAGTATATAAACTGTACGATAGTCGGTCTAAGCTCTTCAGCTTGACCTTAGCTACCAATACAGGTCTCTTAACTCGAACCTGATCTCAAACCTCTAAGTGTGCGCACTTGAGGCTCAGAACTCCACTAGCTTGTAGAGCTGTGGACTTGAACTTGAAACCCGATCTTGATAGATCAGAACAGTTGGACTTGAGTTAAGACCCGTCTTAACACCTCCCCCTTTCCAGTAACAATTTTCAATCGTGTGTCCGGTGCGCCCACATGCACTGTTAATACAAACGAGCCTTGGTTTTTGTGGGATGGTTTTGGCCTGTAGCGCAGTAGTAGAGGTACCAGCAGGTGCAGTGCGTCCTTTGACCCGATCCCAGTGTACTGACAATTGAGAGATGGCTTCGGCTGAAGTTTTTGTGTCGTGAACAGTCGCGACAATGGTGTCCCAGGACTCGGGCATGGAGGCTATGACGATGGCCCTGAAGGATGCGTCCGTGACGGCCGCACCCTTTTCCGACGCGGCTGTCCATTTGGTGTGAAGGTCGGCGATGTGGGTGGGGAAATCACTGCCGTCGATGAGCTTCGTATTGCGGAGGCGGGACTCTGCGTCAATAGCTGCAATATCAGATGTCATGGCATACGTGCTCTGGATAGACGCCTATGCATCCGCACCAGTCCCATCCATCTTCACGCCCAGGCCGATAGGATTTTTGGTGTTGTAGATGATAAGTGCGATGACCCAGGCATCACGAATGTTCCATTCCGATATCGAAGGAGATGGTGACACCCAGTCAGTCGCAGCCGTTCCTGCCAGCGGGGCGGGAGGGGTGGTCGTTGTTTGTGTCTCTGTAGAGGTGGTGGTGGCAGCAGCAGCCACGCTTGTGGTAGTGTGAGATGGTTTCTGTATAGAGCCGTCGAGGTATCCAAGTGTGCCACGCAGCCGGCATGCAAGGAGTATCCGCTGCTTAAACGCGTAATAGTTCGTTCCGTCGAACTGTTGGTCATCAGGGAGTGTGGGTGGAACCTCATTTTTAGTAGACATGGTAAGTCTAGGATGTGAAAGTGTAGTGTTGAGATTGTCAAGGAGAAAATGATCGTCTGTCGCGGAAGCGCAGCAGTGGCCCTAACCTGTAGAAAATACGTAACCTCAGGTGAGACACAGGGTGTGGTTGACAACTGATGTATATTGTAAGTACCTGTAGAAAATACATAACTACGAGGTAATGAGAATTGTGAATGAATAGTATACGAAGTGAGAACTCACCCTCAGGTCAGACACAGGGTGTGGTTGACAACTGAGGGTGACGGGCTGTAACACGGGCTTATAAAAACAATAGATAAGAAAACTTCCGGAATGATGTTAAGATCGTTCTGGCCATGGCTGGATGTTTAAGAGGCTTGATAGGTATGATCGAGCCTTGGCGAACATGGATTGATCGAGGGAGCGGGTAATCCTACTTAAACGGGTAAGCGACCGTTGGGTTTGCCCAAAAGGGCAAACCTCCCATGTGGGATCCAGAGAGTCGATCTCAACACTTTCCATTACTTAGTAACTTTAAATTTAAACTTACCATCTACGCAGTGGAATTTTAACTGGAAGATTCTAGTAACACTTCTCCCTGATGCAGGGCTATTTTTTTCCCACTCTTCGAAGCTTGACCTCACCCAAAGTTTAGCCATCTCGGCCAGATCCTCTCTTGATAACTTACAACCACCTCTCATGTGGCGTTAATCCCACAATGCGCGTATGAGGATCATAAATTTGTGCCGCAGCACCCACCGGCGCCACGCGCAAAGGTGAAATCGCAGTGAACTTCAGTAAACAATGAACCTGCTTGTTCGGGCTTGTTCATACAAAAAATGACCAGAAAGTTGCTGTTGCGCAGTCCTGTGGCACATAACTTATTTCTTATCCTTGAGTATAGACTTTTCCACCCAGCCTACGGCGCATAATGAATCGTAACGAATTTCTGACTTTTCTGGTAATTTTATGTAATTTTAAAATTTATTTTGAATTCTGAATTCATCATCATTGTTGATGACCGCGGGACATGAATTTCCGAAAATAATTTGATCCAGCCGATGTGCCCAGTCACTTTTGCAGTAAGCACCTTTATTACACCCAAGGAAGGCGTCAGGTGGAATTCAGCCTATTCATGCAATCCAAGTCATGGATGCAGAGCGAGCCACTCCACATTGCTCTGAGGGCTTATGCATTATCTCTTTCTCTTTCCCTTGGCCCCTCCCTTATTCCCCTCATAACATCATTCCTCACTACCGGAGTGACCTCGACGAACATACAAACTTTTAAACAACTCATGCAAAAAGAATTTCGGTTGGACGGGTTTGCATTTGCCATGAGTCTGTCCGTCGGTGGTGGCGCTGCTATACGGGAGATATGGCGAGTTCTCGAAATCTTACCTCCAACAAACCTTACCTACCAGGATGGTGCCACTGGAAAGACTGCCCTACTGAGCTTGTCGCCTATCCATAAAACTTTCTTATCCAACACAATATCATCCTCATTCGGTATCCTGTTATTGCAAGCAGGACGCCGTCGGTCAGGCCGTCTGCGACATCGATTCCCATCACGAATCGCTCACTATCCCTTGGCACCAAGCACGGTCTCACAAACATCAAATACATTGGACCTCACCCTTTTGCTCTTAGTTCGTGCTGCCGACACTCTCTTGCAAAATCTCATGAAGAGAAGTACAACGTCCAACGAGAAACATCGTTGCTCTATCACCCTGGATGAGAACAAATTTGTAACAGCATGGACTTCTCGCATTGACGCGTTCGTTTTCTGGATTTGTAGTGCAAGGTTGGTCTTACTCGCTGATACAACTCATAATGGAAAATCAACTATTTAACCACAGAATCATGTGGTGTTTTTTTTATGAACCTGCACGGTACTTGTGCTTTCCTAACTGTGACCTGGCAAATTCTTACCATACGGGATATAGTCTCCCCAAGTCCTATGTCAAGTGGATAGCTACTCTGGCCAACTTAGATAAGCGAGTCATACACACACTGCAGCTGCTCCGGGAAGGGCGCTGGTCATACGTCAATGGCTCTGAATTTCATAAGAATATCCTAAAAGATTTTTCCACGGAACTTGGGCACAGTGCTTCATGGGGAGACCCTGTAGCACTTCCAGCATATGGTGGACCTACAGCAGATGCAATTTGGAAAATTCTCGGCGTAAGAAGCCGACCTGGAGTTGGCGGACTTCCTTGCGAACTTGTTCATGGACCTGTTGGTGCCACCTTCGGGCTGGAAGGAAGTTGCTTCGCGAATTTGTCCATCCGTGGTGCAACAGCATTCTTAGAAGCTGCTGTGATCTATTTACCTGTTAGTTCCTTGTCTTACTCGTGTTTTTCTCATTTACAACATCGCAAACTAGGTCCATTTTCTCCCTGTTATTGTGACTCGCCCACACAGTCTACTAGAAATCCATCAAATCTTAAACACATTATATGGGGCTTTACGGAGCGCCACTTTTTTATCTGCTTTTGTGACACTGTATTGGTCTGCGGTGTGTATTACACGTTCCCTGGTATTTGCTCGACTCTTCCCACTGATCTCTCATGATATCTGGGATGGCCCATTTGGGTGTATTTTCGTCGGGAGTTTAGTGTGTGGGAGTAGCATTTGGATTGAGAATGGCCGTCGGCGGTGCGAAATGGCGCTTTATGTTCTACCCAGAGCACTACGCGCCTGGTTGCCCGATACTTGGCTCCAGTTTAACGGGAAGACACTGCACTTTGTAGAAAGGTCAATCTCCTTCCATTATTCGCCCATAGAGGCTGAGACTTTTACCTTCAAAGGCTCGCTTTCGTCTTGTCATTTTCCACATTAATGACAACCGCCACCCATAGCCCAGGCACTCTCCGTGGAGTCTCCAAATGGGCACTGTCCTATATTATGAATGGGCCCCTGGTGGGTCTCAGGAAATGGAAACGCAACAACTCAAGTATATTAGACACGTCAACAAACCCCCTCCGTATATACCCAAACAATCTAGCCAAGATCGATTAACCTTCACCATAGACCTGTTCATAAATAAATTAAGCCCACTAATTGTCAACATCATAATAATCCCCACTCCTGGTAGCTGATTTTGACGTACACATAGGAATAACTACATATATTCACCCGCTCCAAAAATGGAATGTATGGTCGTAAAACGAGCAACTGCCGACTATTGTTTCCCTTTTGCGAGAAGATTCGTGCGACCAATCAGCGCCATAAGCCATGGACTCATGGGCGTCAAACCGTTTCGTAACTTTCCCATATATAGAAGTAGAGTCCAAACCGAAGTGGATGACTTTGATTCCGTCGTGCATACAAGCAACCAGAAGGTCTCCACTTCTTTTGGCAGAAGGATGCCACTTGACACGCCATGCCCCCCCTCCAACATCCACCTTGACGAGTTCAGCTAATGGACTTCGGACATCATATAGTCTCACGGCATTGTCATAACTTGGTGAACAGTTAATAGGGCAATCGGAGAATATTAATGTAAAATTACCTGCCAACGGCGATAATATGTTCGGAATGGGGGTGACTCTGAATAGCTGTTACACCTGCATCGAAGCTAGGAAGTGTTTGTAGGTTTTCCTTCAACCATCAGTGGCTTCCAACCTACCCTTTATTGGTGAACGTAGGCTGCTGTGAATGTTGGCGAATATCCCAACCTTTCAACTTATGGTCATCGCCACCTGGCATTATTGCTTAGATATGTTCAGAAGGGAAGAAAGTGAATGCACCGGAATATATGATGTTGGCATTCCAGCAGTCCCATGCCGCAACCCAGGGCTCATAATCATGAGCATGCCACGACTTTGTCAGGGACAGACTTGAGGTTTCAGATGGAGAAAGTACGCAGAGTGATCCATTCGAAAGAGAAACAACGAGGGATCCCAGATTGCTGGTGTTGCCCAATGAGCAAACGATATTAAAAAAAAGCAGATGATTGTGGCCTACTTTGTGGGATCTCTACGATTAGACCAGTCAAGAGAAAGGCACAGAGTATCTTCGGCAGCGCATTGAACTTTATCAATATACCTCAAGATTGTCTGGAGCAGTCAAATTTCATTCATGATACAAAAGGCATAGCTTACTTCTTTGCTTTTCCATTCATACAGGGCAATGCTGCCTTCGGAACCAGCAATACCTAGGACAGCGTTCTCCGATGGAGCTCTGAGACACCTAGCTTGGCCTGGTTCACCCTGGGTATCTCAACAGGAATGAATAGCATGATACCATTTCATGTCCAATACAGCGGACATATCAACTGTTTGCAAGTGGCGACTGGCAACTGGTCACTGTTGATCGGAATTGATGATACCTTGGACTTACAATCTACAATGCATCGACGGGCCTCCCTGGTCAAGCTGAAGGACCAAACACTGGCCTTTCCGTTGTTGTGGTACAGAAGAAGACGGGAGATCTTCATCAACATCTGGTGTTTCTTGGCCATCGCCTATTAAACTCTCCAGCTTATAGGTTCCGCAGACAAGTATATCAAGCGCATCTGGATGAGGACAAAATTCAACAGAATCTGCAGGCCATACTGTGTCATGAGTCGCTAGACTCATTTTCTTAGTTGTTTTCTTGAAGGGTAATCGATGGTAGTCGATAGATTTCGATTGATGTTATGTAATCCAACTTAGTCTGACTTTAAACCACCACTTCAACTAGACAACTTATGGAGTTTGCACAATCCCTGGATCCATCCAAACTTATTCTTGCGGAGACAGTAATGTATCAGAGAACTTGATCACAATTTCCTTCTAACCAGCACTCGTTTAGATTTTGTCCTTCGCTGTTAGTCCCTTCGCTGCACCACCTTATAACTTGGCTATATTCCTCTTCGGCACATATGCACAGGAAAACTCTGAGGCATTGCACTCCGTACAAATGGCAAGTTCTTTCTTACACTCTTGAGTCATTACATGCGAATGAGTTTGATCTCAGTTCACCGGTATTCTTGGGGCATCAACTTTGCTGGACATGGTATGGATATCCCAAAACAACCAACATGGCTTTATCAGGCTTTTGACAATCATTATACTAATTCTCAAGGTACTCCCATTATTACTTGATGCCAAACTACAATAATTAATTAAAGTTGGTTCAATTTGCCAAGATACCGACAGTCATTGCATTTGGTATTTCATTGCGTCAGCGCGGAACGAATTTCAGAGGGCTTGGCGGTCACGATTTGAGTGGGCCAACTGGTGCGTCGTCTAATACGGATTAGTAATCCAAGGCTTAATGCTATCCATACGCAGTCTGGTCGATGCCTGGGGGATTCACATCTAGTGGCGGAGAAGGGTATCAAAGTGTCGATGAAGAGCGGCCAATCCATAATCCACGACTACCAGTACCCCCATCTCCACATCCTGTATTAGCGACACCAGTAGCATACCAATCAGCGTAATCTTCGATATTCATTTGCTCTCCCTCCGTACACACGTGATTGTACTTAAGCTAGGGACGGGGTGTCTGGAACATAAACTCGTAATCAACTTCCACTGTCGAGTCAGAGTCACTTGCAGGTTTCATTGCATTTTCATCTAAGTCCTCGATAATTTCCTTCACGATTGCTAAAAAGATACTTTTGTTTTCTGCCCGCTTTCTAGCAAATAACCAGGGGCAATCAATTGACTCGCAGTGTATTGGTTCGGCTGGTGGAGAATGACTGCAGGTTGCACATATCTGTTGAGCAGTGGCGAGGCGACTTTCATTCGATCGTATACGTCGCGATAAGCTGGCAATAGTTTCCTGTGGTGAGAAATAACAATTGTCACATAAACCTGACGAGCTACTTAGGAGGGGGTATTGTTCTAAATTTGAAGTGACACAAACCTTGCGAGGCTGAATCTCCGCAGACTAAGCATTGAGAACCATAGAAATGTTCCTCGATGTTCAAGCGATCTGGTAATTTGGCTTCCTCGACTTTGAAAGGGGATGATATGGCAGCGGTATGGTGTTGGGGTTTTGGCATTTCGTCAAACCACCCGCGTACGTCAGCCCCAATCAAGCTGAAAATCCGTTCCAGAGGAGGAATGATGACTCGTGAGATATAATACATAGCATCAAGTTGTAGTCGGCTAAAACGCAAGTGAGAAATCCCTCAATCAAGGAGACAGTACGAACCTATCATTCATCATTTCTAGAGGGTCCATCGCCCTATCAACCAGTCGTGATCCAGGTAAGCCTCTCACTATCACGTATGATATGCGTTCTCCATACTGAGGCTCGTTGGTAGGGTCTTCAAGCAAACGCCTGGCTGCCACCACAACGCCAGGTGGGGGAGGTCCTTCCACACTATATCGGGGTCAAGAGGAAACCGATATGAACTGAGGTGCTTTACCTGTACGTGCCCAATCGTACCTCTTTAGCAAATATGAAGTCATAGATGGATGCTTTGTTTTCCAACAATTTAGTCCATGAATGATAACAATAATCTTTCACTTTGGTTAAGTCCTGTGTACGGAATAGAATTCTGGCAGAGGCTACGTTGGTGCAGGAATGGAAAGGAAATGAGGTCAAGTTACTTCAGACACACTTCAGCCATTTTTTTTTGCGCAGAGATCCCATCGCGCCGAACAGTCTCGATACCTTTAGCGTCAAATACTGGATTTGTGTCATCTATGTTCTCAAACTTGAAGCCGACATATCGTTTTTTTGCCAGTAGGACACACGGATGGTAGACCTATAAGCAACGTGTAAGAGAATAGAGCATTGGAAAAACACCCAATACCTTCTCAAATTTCAACTTTACAGGCGATGGATTAAGCGTTGTAATGGTTTCTGCAATATCATATCCTATCCGGAACGCTTGCTCTTTGGTCTTTCCACGCAAGTATCTGTAATGTTTGGTTCAGACTATGATGGTATTGAAAGAGATGCCACCGAACACGAATACACTATCAGTGTCTCCGTAAACAACCTCGTGAAAGACAATCAACCACAGTGAAACGATGAAGACAAATAAAAATTACCTCTGCTCCCCATCTCTTTGTAGAATTTATAAGCAGTATCGCCTGGGCCACATGTGATGATAATTTTCATAGTGGCGCAACAGAAGACGAGGTACCTTCTCAAGAGTTTCACGCCCACTCTGGACGATGCTATCCGCGATCTCAACGGCAGGCATACGGCCCGAGTAGGTAGCACTAGTATATCCATACGTGACGTTGGCAATATATTTGAGGCCAAGTTGCCTTGCATCAAGTATCCGTCGCAGTGCCTTGTCAAAAGTCAGGACGCAAGCGCCACACTGTCAGATCCTTGTAACACTCGCTTTATCGTTCTTGGTGCCTTTCATTGCCTGTTTTATCATAACTCTAGTTCCAAGAAGTTCGGCCAACATCCTTCCCAAGAGGCCTTTGCGGACCTCAGGTTTGACGTAGATCAAGCCATTAGGGGCGACTGTTGTAGATGTTCACCGATGTCTGTTAACTGAATGGCTAGCAACTTACTTTGAATATGGTTAGATAAGGACTCTAAGAGCCCTGGAGGATGATTAAGTTCGGTTACCCCGAATTTATTTCGCCCTTGGGATTCCTTGGCACGCCCAAGGCACGTAGAATAACAATAATTGTAAGCAATCATGATAGACGGATAGAGCGATTGAAAATCAAGGACCACAATAGGACTAGTGTAAAAAGCCGAAGTTGGCTCCATGACAAGTGGTATGCATTCCGCCGCGTTTTGTTTACCAACCTGGTTATTATAGTCAGACAAGCCAGCATAAGCTATGCAAATTTAAACCCCACATCGGTCTTGCTTGGAGAGAGGAGTACAAAGCTCTCGGGTTTAGCAATCCTGAACATAAATGATTCGACCTTGAACTGCGAGCCTCGGCTTATTACGGAGAAAAAGTCAATTCCAAAGACGCGGGCAAATTCACTAGTCAGTCATCAGAACATAGGAGAGTATGCCAAGATTTAAATCAAACTACGTACGCAGTCCTTGTGATTAACTCGGACGTTTCAAGAATATCAAGGAGTGTGGATACTCGGGCAAGAAAGTATTGTAACATGTTTGCGGTGTGAGAGGGGATGCCACTATAATACCATTTACTCAGAGTTGTGTTGGAGTATCGGGGAAGTCTGGCTCGGTCGAAGCTTGTGAGAGTTTTTTTTTTGGCTGATCGGGTATTGAGACTGACCGTTTTTGTAAAATATTGAAGGCAGCATTCTCGAGAGAGTAACTTGTGAGAGCATACTCTGCACGCACCGTTCGCCATAAATTTAGGACATGTCGACCGGTAACTTTGAACGTTGAAGTGTGGCGCATTTCCCATTGACTATTCCCAGCGCATCGATGCGGTGGCGCCCGTGAAATAAGCTCACGAACTTCAAACCCTGATGAGACAGTTGGTCAGTTGTGGCATTGTCAGACACTAGGACAGACCATGCTGCCGGCCACGTGCGTCGAGACATCCCCAAGAACCCCTCTGAATATCCCAACCGGTGATAACATCTGGATCAAGTTCTTCGACAATGTCGATAATCCTGTTTATCAGATCAACTTCATCTTGAACAATGTGAAGTTGAACTTTGTCGATGTGAAATTTAGGATCCAATGTCGACGCTGATGCTATAATCATCCCTACTTGAGAAGGTTCGTCGTCGGATACCCAATGTTTGTAAAACAATGCAACAATCTGGCCGGTTCCTAGGCTTGAACTTCTGCCCTCCTGCGTAGGGGCTAGAGGCCGATCAACCGATTCTCAGCAAGTGTCTAATGCTCATCTGTTGTTTGCTCACCAAACACCTCCAAAGCAAGTACACTCATAGACTGTCGTTCACGATTCAGGGAATGGGCAGTACCAGCAGGACCGAGGGTATTATTTATTCCATATAAATTTGCTTGCGAGTGACCCTCAATCTAGTGCAACATTAATTTATCACCTGCAGCGAACGTCGAAAAAATATACCTGAGAGGTCACCTTCGCAGCGTGTCCCGTTGTTAAAGCCTTTTCGTCCTCGACAAGCCATCGCATCACTTCTTTAACACTTGGAGGAGAGCTGACATACTCCCATCCTCCGATACCGGTGGATAGTGTGAGCAAGGTCTCCAAGTCACTGGCTACATTGAGAGGTTGGGGGATCCATGCTTCAAGAGACGCTATTCCCTCTCCACCCTTGGGCTGAAGCAATAAACCAGCATACTCTCTGGGTCGGTCCGGGACATCAGAGGCCAATGAATAATAAGGAGCGTGATATAATTGGTTTGGTAAGTCGTATTTGCCCATGTCCTCCGATATAATCGAAGCAGACGGAGGTAGCATTGAATACTCGTAATGGTTCGTGCCCGTGTTTTTCATAGTAGGAACGGCGTAGGACTCCTTGAAAAATTTTACCCCAGTATGCTTTCGTTGATATGGATCGTGAGGGACGCCGGAAGGTGATGGGGATACGAAGAAAACTCCGGGAGCAGGCGACCCCTGCGTGCGCAAAGAACCTAAGCTACGCCGTTTATATGGCGGCAGTGAGATAGGGTTTTCAGGGGTGGGTATTATGATGGGAGGATTTGCGACCGTTGAATTTTTGGTGTCCGCCACTGAGTCAATAACTGGCCATTTTGATATTGGGGTTTGACCGTCTCTACTGAGAATGGTAAGGGAGAAGTAGAAACCCAGAATCCTAGACAAACCGGGTAGGTGACACGAGGAAGTCTGGTTCAACTTCAATGGACAGTCGAACGGGAGGGCTTAGGGATGTCGGGTCAGCAAGTCATCAAGCTTCCATTCAACGGCTGACCTGGGCAGCTTAATACCAAAAACGTTAGATTCTTTTTCAGTGCCCTGCGCCTGAGAGCCCTTTGAAACTTGGAATGGATCTGAAGGGCTTTATATAGATCGGTCGTCTTGTCTGTTTGATAATAATATGACCCTACCTGGGAGAGCGAGCAGCAACATCAGAAAAGCCCATAGCAGAACCATCACTTCCACCGTTACAGCCTTCGTCATAAATGAAATCATCTTCGTCTTCCCTATCGTTGTCACCGTATTCTTCATCTCCATTGTAGTATGGCGATACACCGTCACGTTGAACCCAGTCCGCCTTCTCCATTTCGACCAGCTGGCTAATTTCTTGGCTTGAAAGCATGGTAAAATCAACATCAATAGTGTCCTCGAGTGCCGTCACTTCTTCTGGAGAGTCCCATTGAGGTTGGTTATCCTGAGTTATGTCTGGCGTTGCACCTGTTCGATACGATGGATTTGTGGGCTTCCACACTCTCCATTGTTCCTCCCAGAGGGTCTCTATGCTTTCAAAAGTGGACATCACCCAGTTCTCCCAACCCACCAGGCATGTTCGCAGATGACACTTAGGGTGTTGATCGCCTTCCAATTTATCTCGGAGTGCCTCCCACCACTCAGCCTCGGCAATCCAGTCTCCGCCAGGCCCTCTGCAAGAATCGCTAGGATCGACGGGAATTTCAGGGGATGGATCGAGTCCACATGCTACCCGACGCTTGCGTTCATCCTCCCACAGTTCGCGAACACTTTGTACAAGCGGTTCCAGGGGTAGCGGGGTATCTGGCATTTGAAATGCGTTGCGTATATTTCGAGCAACGATTTTATCCCTATTCAGAATGTGGGGAGCGATAACATCCGCTTCAAGAGGCATGCGGGTTTGGCGAAAGTAAGGAGAGGGACCAAAAGTCCGCACAGAGTGATTGGAAATGTCATAATCTCCATCGTAAGTACTGCGAACATCACGCTGTAACACCTGCTCCACGTCAATCCACCCACAGCCATAGAGACCAAAATCACACATAAACTGTAAGATGAAAGAGAGATGACTCTCGAACACGACAAATTTTGTACTCATGACTGTGCCGGATTGCAGAATCGTGGCTGTTCGACGGACATAGGCAGGATCGACCAGAGAGATTTTGAGGAATGGGGTGTAGGAAGAGTGGAAACCATAAAAGTCAACACCTTTGACAAGCGAAATTGAGCGAATATACTGAGCCCCCGTGATGAGGGGGTCACGATTGAATGACAGAGATATGGCATGATTTAGTGATTTAGTCAGTTTCAGAATGTAATAGTCCACTGTGAACATCATGGTGAGGACAGAATATGCTTTTTATTTCAGTAAACTGACCACATTTAGAGGTCAATCTGCCACTGTAATCAGCAAAGAAATAGGGATAGACTTGGTGTATATGTAGACAGGTCTTTTTCCCAAGTGAGGAGGCGCCGAAAATCCTGATTACAGGGGCATGCGAAAAGGATGTATTGTCAAGAGGTCCAGGGTGGATGAGGATGTAATCAATGTGTGTGATCTTAACACGAAGCGAAGGGCGTCTAGAAGAGGGAGATTCAGACATGATTCCCGCTATGAATGTAGTGGATTTTAGTGGTACTACTAGTAACCAAGGTAGACGCCATACGCTTCCAAGGAGCTCTTGAGAGACGAGCCTGTGTAAGGAGCAAATAACATGTGTAAATAACGGCTCTGGATGTCATGCATTACCTGCAGGCCCACAATGCCTGCATTATGATATTCTTTGTACCTTTCAAGTTAATAAATTCGCTTATTGAGAGAATTTTCTTTATTTAAATAGAGAAAATCATCTAAATATTTCTGGGTGCATATTTTGAGATTCCAGTCAATGTGAAGATTTCAGAGCAGTAGAAATTTAGGTTATGAATAGCTGAAGATTACAGACTATGCTTGATGAAGTGCAAAACTGAATTTTCTACAATTTTCCATAATGTTTTCCAATGAACTCATAAACTAGCCGTTACAAAGCTGTTAGCATGTTCCACGCAAACAAAACACCTTGCGACAATTGGCATATATCTAACAATTCATAACAATATATGCGTAAACCACATCCTATGTAGTAGGTAGGACGTATTACACTAATTTTTGGCTGATTTCTTCTTTTTTCAATGGGGATCCTCACTCCTTGCCACCTGTGGAGGAATTGTCAGAGGGGAGGGTTGATCCGTCTAACTTGATTCCATCAAGAACCTGCCAAATCTTACCAGACCACTTGGAAATAACTTCAAACTAGCAGTTAGCACGTGCTGCGCAAACAAATCCACCTTGCGACGGCTATCAAATCATTTATTTTGTGAAGTCATGTTGTCAAAGATTACATCCGACTTATATTTATTCTAAGCTAATCTCTGCTTCTTAGAGGGGGAAGCATCCTTGACCCCATTGTTTGAACCAGATGAAATAGTAGAATTGGAATCTGACGACCTTGTTGTACACTTTCCTGAGTCAACTGTTAATGGCCCCATGTAAAAGATGTTTGCTGTGCCCACTTGTTCACCTCTTATGGGAGTAGGCAAAGCAGCGCACATGATGGGGCGATACGGTCCACTATGTTTGGCTCTGAAAGGGCTGTTGACGCAGGGTAAGCCTGGCTTCAAGATTACAATCTGTTGGATTTTGGCCTAAGGAAACCATTGTACAAGCAGAGCCTGATAGTGATAAGTGCTCAAGAGTATGTACATAATGACAACAAAGTATATGTATCAGTACCAGAAACTAAGTTAGAACTCCATCGGAGATGACCACTTGTCATGTGAGCTTGCTTATCCCAATACTCTCCCTCGAGCGAAACACTGACCAGCTCCAACAAACTCTCCCTGAATCTACAAA
>JABCKU010000303.1:0-15437 GCA_018221655.1 Myochromella boudieri | reverse complement strand
CTTTTTTTCTTACTATGCTTGCTCACTACCTTCCTTGTGTCTTGCCCCTCAGTTCCTGATTTCTAAGGTGTTCCGCTTGCTCAGCACCTCCCTCCCACTCTGACGTGACGTGTCCCACTCCCATCCCTCTGTTCCGGAAGTCAAATCATGGTCAACGATTTCAAAGCAGTAAAAAAGCAACGAATGGAGGAGCGAGCGAGCGCTGCGGCGAGCAGGGGTAGTTCAGATTAGTACTAACTGTACTCGTAGTTGAATGGCATTTTTTTGTACACAATTTTGATTCGGTCCAAGAATTGTATATAATTTCAAGCAATATATGCCGGCCATTGTCTCACTCATCTCCCAATATATGGGCTGGCCTCCTGGATAAAGGATGCAGATGTTGGCAATATGGCTAATGAGGTATGGCCTTGTAGCGCTATGTGGCCCTTGCCAAGGCTTGCCGAAAATGTCGAATGGATAATCAATGTGGACATTTTCAATATCCGACAAATGCCCATGGCATGTGCCGGATGTGCGAATGTAGTGAATGTGTTGCCATATATACCTTCGCCGGATCAATATATATATCTCACTGATTTGCTGATAGTAACATGGTAATATGCCTGATAGTAGATACTGTAGTAGAGTCAAACCTGATTGAATATCCCAGACTTGTGTAAGCCCACCGATTATATAATCTTACCATATTGATACCCCTGCCTGACTTTTTTCATGTCGGTGTGGGCACAGTTTGTAGTGCTCAGAGTTAGGTGGGAACAGCAGAGTTAGATGGGAACAGCAGAGGTTAGGAAAGGCGGCTCGGGAGACTGACGGATCACTTACCACATTAGGAAATGTGCCTGATTACATAGTCAGCGTTGAACGTTGAACCCTGAAGAAGAAAAATCACTTTGTCAGAGGCCGACACTACCTTGAGTAAACTAATTTATAGGCACAGCAAATAAAAGTGGATGGGTCAATGAGGAAGAGCGAGGAACTAAAGCGCATCAGAAGTTGCTACAAGATTGCGCTTGCTGCTTTGAGCAATGACAATATGGCCATCATTGTTCTGTAGGTTGCACTGACTAACAGAGAGGCCAGACGACCAAGCTGCTGCCGAGTTGGCGACGTTTGCGCATTTATTATGCTGGATATTACATGAACGTCCAAGGTAGTCTATCCTAGGCGGAAATCATCAGTCCTTCCTCTATTCTGTACGTCCAAGGGCGGCAGCGACATTTAGGAAATCGTCAGAGCCATGGACGACGAAACCACGCCCACCAGCATTTACTGCGGGTGTGACGTGGCCACCTACTACATAACCTGCTTAGTTCAGGTGGAGTGGCCAGAAAACCATCATCTTCATGATGAATAACTTCTTGACGAAAATGCATAATAAAGAGATTTGAGGCGATATCGACAAAATAGCGAAGCCCACGAGTGTACTCTAAGCAGATAGAGCAGGGCGAACTGTTGCTAGACATAGTCTTTCATACTGTGAGGTGCATGGAGCCATTTTAAGAAAAAACGAGGATAACAGAACTCTCTTTGGGATGATCTAAGTCTCAGTGGACTTGGTTTCTCTCCGCCTGGGAGAGGCAACCAAGAAATTGAGGAGCTAGACAACACATTAGCCCATCACAGGTGGGGGTTAAGCAGTTGGCGAAGTAAGGATAGATCGGGCATATGACAAAGAAACACCACAAGGGGTAGCAGCAAACTAGATTCGAACGGTCGTCGAAGCCTTCTTCGACAACGCTTGAAGGTCGTGATCTATGTATCTTGATCAGTCATATTCTCAGAGTGCAGATTACAGTGACATACGTATACCCACAACATGTGAACGTAGATCCAAAAATTCTAAGATAAGATATTGAATGAGAATGGCAGACTTCAAGCAGGCACACGTACCAGTATGTAAACCGTCAAGGAGTTTCTTGGTTTCGGTACGGACTTTGGAAACATCCTCTCTTGAGGCGGAAGCTTTGTCCAATGCCTTAAGATCCTTTTCTACAGCTTCTATTCGCCGTACGTGTGCAGATATCTGAAACCACATGCTATGAGCTACGAGTCATCAACCTGTTAGTCTTGCAGTTTCTGACCTTCTCGGTGCTAATCTGTAAGGTTTCAACACTGGCTTGAAGGGCTGCCGAAGCTCGTTGATACTCTTCTAACAAATGATATGCGGCGTACGAAGAGGCAAGAGAGAAACCGAACAAAAAGCCAACAATTCTGCCTCACAGAAGGATATCAGCGATATACTCCACTCTTGCGATTGGTTGCATTACCCGCCACGAAATCCACCCACAGGCTTTTTCTGCACCGGCATTGTGCCGAGGTTTGGAGTATGTTCACTCCTTGTAGCGCGGCTGCACGTCAGAAAACGCGCATAAGAATGGCTGGGTAGACGAGTAGAGGACAGGTAGCGAAGAGATGCCATCTGTGGAAGGTGGTAGTACTAGGATTTTGGTGGAATGGGGCCAAAGCCTTACACGTGACAAAATATTGGGGCACTGAGTTCAATATTCAGCTTATCGTTAACGGTTAGACAGACAACGCAACTTCTGAGGCTAAAGCAGATTAACCCTGCTCATGGCCCCAAAAAGAAAGGAGAGTGCTGGTGCCGATGAATTATCAGGGCGCGAGAAGAAGAAACAAAAAATGGCTGTGGCACGAACTATCGCTGTACAGTCTGCCAAAACCGTGTCTTTTACAGAGAATGCTGAGGCCGGCCTCTCTTTCAAATCAACTATTGGTAAAATTCATTGATGCGCATCTAAACACTCTTTCTTTACAATTATCATCGTCTAGGTGGTATTCCCGCAGCTATTGATGTCGAAAAGTTCGCGGAGGTATGCTCTGATGTTTCTATACGCGATATCACTATTCACCTTATGTTGGACATAGGCACGAGCCTTCGAAATTGGTGCTATGCACTCTGCGATGAAAAGTGCCAGGCAAGACTCTCGTTTGAATCCTATCAACCTAGTTGTTCAACCGTTTCTTCAGCGCAAGTTCAACCACCAGGGCATGGCAGGCACTTCCTCGTCATCTTCGTCGTAGAGCTGCTAGTCATGATGTACGCCGCGTACCGCTTCGACTCCGTGATAAAGCTCGTGCGGAGGTACGCCCAAAGTTGGCGTCTTTCCTACAACAGATTAGCAACATTGACCTCGAATCATACACAGATGGACCCTATACGCAAGAAAACTTTAGGTCGATCAATGCCAAAACTTGGAAAGAGCAAGCGGGTCAAGCGAACAGAAACGCTTCTAGAACGGCAGAGTATGTCTCGTCTCGCAGCCTTTCCATAAGTTTGGTAAACTCAAGAATCGCAGGGGATAAAATATGGCTTGAAACACATATCTGGCACGCGAAGCGAATGAAGATGGAGAACATGTGGGGATATAGATTGGTTTGCCATTTTCTCCATCGAAATTTCAAAGTCAATTTACACTGTATCAGGCAGTACACCCCACTGAAAAGGCGTATCGGCCTTCACATCGTGCATCAATTCAGGGATCAATCCTTCATGACGCATCATACTATTCTCTCATTGAACTGAAAGGGCCGGAAGTAATTCTGAAGCAGATCTTAAACCACTGCTGTGACCCCAATGGGCCTGGTCCCGGATCACAGAGGTACTTTGGCCTACTTTTCATATTTCATTTCATCGCGAATCATCTATCATATTATAGGTATATCGCTGGTTTACGTACTCTGGAAACCTACATATATAAACCTGGTTCATACCCGTTCGACCTCATTTCGCCTATGACTGTTATTTGGAAACCACTTCCAACCGTCGCCATTTCACCAACACATCTGTTAGGACTTGATGTTGGGAAAAACATAGCAGTTGACCAACAGCTTCCAAAACGCAAACGCAAGTCCAAAGACAGACAGGAGGAAATAAAAGAAACAACAGAACTTCTGCCGCACAACCAGGAAGTGACCCGAATCGTTTGGCTGCGATTACACCCCTCTGCATTTGAAGATGCACTGGCCTCTGTCCAGTCATCAGCTTCTGCAACACTTGAAGCTAATCAACGTCAAAACAATGGCAAAGAATTCGAGGTTGAAATAGCAGATTTGCGAGGTCAAGTCAACGCATTCGAAATCATGGGGCCCCAATCAAATCAAGTGCTGAGAGGCGCATTAACACCAGTTCCACAAGATCAACGGGAAGAGTTCAAGACGGTGTGTATTAGTGCCTGTGCCATGCATGATGCATTCAAGTACTCATACAAACCGTCTTCTAGTTTTGGTCACGCCTAACAAATATGCAAACGTCTGGGGAGCTCAGTCGTGGCACCGTCATTGGTTTTAAGGTCCTCGACCCACGTCTCAAGTAGGTTTTGTTTACCATTACACTTTTCAGTTTTGTTAAAACAAGCATAGGTTTCCTCCAAAAAATGCGAAAGCTAAACCTCCGACATCGGATAATGTCCCAGCCACTACGATCTTCCCCTCCGCTCAGTTAGCCCAATGCGAGATTTGGGATGAAGCCGCCAGAACAAGTTTGACAAAGCCTCGATACAAAAAGAAGGATCTGGATGAACGTCGAACAAAGGTAAAACTCTACTATCGAATATCAGGAACTTCTCTCAACACCTGTGCTCATTTATAGCTTCTAATTCCTGGTACACCTCTTCGGGCTGAGCGGCAGGATGATCGCATACCTGTTCTCCTGATTCAGCGTTCTTTGGGAACACCGAAGTCAGAAAGCCAAGGAATTCACGGTTGGACTTTGATCATCCCTGCTGGGTGGTCTATGGCTTTCTTCAGCTCCCTTACATTTACAGGCACCAGAGTGGGTGGGCAAAGAGAGCGTCAGACACAAGCTTTCGAGGCGGGGACGCCTTCTTTTCCGCGCGACCTTCCAACATCGACAGGTTACGAAGCATACGCCGCGGCTCGAGAAGTAGCAGAAAAATCGCGGTGGCAAAGGAAACCTCCTGCGAAGCGGCCAAACTACGAGAAGTTGGGAACCACTAGTCCATGGAAAGCTGATTGGGAAGGAGTGCTCAATATCCCACGGCCGAGAATTATTGTGGAGGAAAGGGACAGTTCTAAGAATGAAGGAGATGTGTTTATGACTACACAGAGAGAACCAGTCACTGAAGTGGCCTGTGCACAATATGGCCCCAGAATATGGTTATTGCGGGGAAGTGAAGCGGCTGAAATAATCTCGAAGATCTCAAGGCTTTTCAATTATAGTGCTGGCATACTGCAAGAGGTCAATCGATTACGTGAGAAACGAGGGCACGAATATTTAGATTCGTCTATAAAAGCTGAAGACTTGATAAAGGGCGCTATGGTATCTGTTCAGGTTATACTTTGCAGGAGGGGTGCTCCAGATGATCTTGCTATCATATACTCGATCACTGATGACGAAGCGAAGAAATGGGAGAAGACTTTATGCAACAGTAGAAGCTCAAATACTTTTCAAGATGTAGAAACGCCAGAGGAAATTCAAGTTAGTTCCCTCAATCATCATAATTTTTGAACTAACACTTTTCTTTGCGTTTAGTTATCGGAAATTGTGCCCCCTGAATCTTCCACGATTGGCTATCTTACCTCTGGACATTTCTCCTTGTCACGGGGTCGTGGTTTTGGTATTGGTGCGATCCCTCTTGTTAAACTCTTGTCGCTGCAAGAACAGAGTCAGCGGTGAGTTGCCATCTTTACCGAAAACAAACATGGCTTACACCTCACAGCCTTCACACAAATAATGTATCACAATGGCTTTTGCTTGTAAAAGTACGTAACAGAAACGGCCAGCAGTGCCGCCCAGCATATGTAGAAATATTGAGCACATAATATATCACTACACTATTTTTGGAGCGAAGCCACCCTTCAGTGTGTTGATACATTTCGCGTAAACATACACAAGTGTCCAGTGGTACATAATAGACTACAGCCAATAAACAGGAAACGAATGAGAATTGTCAGCGAACTACAAGCAAACTAGCGAATTTTCCACTTGTTTACGGCAGCTTCCACCAAGCGGGACATCTCTGTCCTTGCTTGTTTCTTTGCACTGTCAGTTATGCCCTCCAGAGCGTCCAACGCGCCGGGCGAAGTCTGAAGTGGATCGAATTCGAGGAGATGCCCGTCTTTGGTGGGTATTACGACCATCGCTGAGAAAGATCGGGCGTGAGCTCGAGCTGGACGCGGAGTTTCGCCTGGGTTAGGTTGGGAGTATGACTGAGGAAGTTGGGCGCTTTCTGCATGGTATGACTGAGGAGCGGGTTGTGATTGCGTCTGGAACGAGTTTTCCCGTGAATGTGTGGATGATGGTGGATGAGAAGGGGTCGTGAAAAGGCTAGCCTGTGAGTTGGTCCGAGAATGCTGGCTACCTCTGTCACTATTTATTGAAGGGAATATAGCAGACGGGTCACGCCGAATCATGATACTACTTTTGACTCGTCTCAAGCTCCCGGATTCACCATGAGCGTTGGTACCTGTAGAGTCATCGGCATCGTCATCAGTCGCTGTCGTTTCCATACTCTTTAACCAACCCATGCCAAATTCATAAGGGTTTGCTAATGGCGACCCATTTAGGCTAAGCATGCTCTCATCACGCCTTGGTAGTCGCATAGCAGTTGCAGGAGGCGGTCCACCACTGGGATACCTGGGAGTTTTTGGAGGAAGTTCAGGATTGAAAAACGAGCTTGATGGGACACGTGTCCGGCTTGTCGCACCCTGTACTTTGGTTGGAGAAGTTGGGCGAAACGGCTGCCGAGTTGGTTGCATTGAGACCCCGAAATTACTACCAAATGGAGGACGTGGTTTTTGCGGACTTGGAGAGGCAGGGGCGCGCCATATTGTACGTGCCTAGAATTTATGCAGCTAAGAAGGGTTGTAGAAAACACTTCAAGCGCACTTACACCTGGAGTCTTGTTTCCGTCTGCAAGGAGACGTACACGCTGTGCGGTGCCTGGCCCAGTCGATGAACCCGCTTTCTTCGGGGTTTTCAAGTTAGTAATACGTGCTGTAAGAGGAAAGAATTGAATAACTGCATGAAAACATTTTGATGAGCTGACCATTTTTTGGAGGCTTATGTTCCACATCACTCTCTTCAGCAACAATCTCTTGACTTGCCACCCATTTCCTTTTTCTAGCATCTTTGTCAAGATCTCCGAGAGATCCTTCGCCCCCTGCGGACACAAATTTTTCCTTCTGAAATCCCCTAAGTGCCGCTTGCACGTTTCCATCGTACTTTTCGCCAAGATCACGCATCGTCATGCTCCGAACTTGCTTTGGTATTCGTGATACTTGCCCTTCTTGGTGCATGTTGAAGTTTACCAGCCGATCTGCGAGCCATGATTCAAATTGTCGTATGCGATGTGCAACTAAGATGCAATGAGTACAAAATGGGTGTCGACGACCGTATTGAGCATGCCTTCGATGTCGAGATTAGCCAGTAGATGTTGTTTTTCTTCGTAAGAGTAATTCCTCTTCAGTCCTGTGGGGTTCATACGATTACTTTACTGGATGGTGAATAAGGCTTGTTGATGCAAGGCAGTGACAGTTTGTGACTTGAGTTGTAGCCGACGCGTTAGAAAAGGCGGTCACGTGCGACGCGTCCGTGAATATCGAAAATAAGTCGTTCGATATGAAGGCTACGTTGTCCTAGATCTCTTGAGCGTCGCTTGGAGTAACCACTCTCCTGAAAGTTTAACCCAATCCTGTGATGTCTGCACCCAGAGATGTTTACCTTGTCATTGGGGGAAGTGGTTTCGTTGGCAGACATATCGTCCAGCAACTGCTTGACCGAAATGACACTGTAGCAGCATTGGATATCGTCCAACGCTATCACGATGTTCCATTCTACTCCGTTGATATTACCGACGAAGACCAAATGGTAGATGCTATTCGAAAAGTTTGTCACATCTCGTACATCCAGTCATCTTATGGCTGACGACACGTCAGAGCGGTACCACATGTATAATACACACCGCATCACCCCCGGCAACACTGAATAACCCAGCAGTGTTCTTCAAAGTGAATGTCGATGGAACAAAAGCCATAATAGCAGCTGCCGTTAAAACCGGGGTTAGAAAACTTGTATACACCAGTTCAGCAGGGGTTGTATTTAACGGAGGTGACCTCGTCGACATTGATGAACGTTTGCCTGCGCCCGAGGTGCCCCTCGATGCTTACAATGACTCGAAGGCGAAAGCGGAAGCTCTTGTTCTGGCTGCGAATGGGCAAGGTGGTTTGTTAACCGTCGCACTGCGACCGGCCGGCATCTTTGGGTACATTTCGACGACCTCCACCATAATTCAATAGCTCACATAATTTTTAAGGCCGGGAGATCGTCAAGTCATGGCGGGTCTCTATGCAGTCTATGAGAACAACCAGACGCACTACCAGATTGGCGACAATACGAATCTTTTCGACTGGACATATGTTGGCAATGTGGCCCGGGCTCACATCATTGCTTCAGACAAGCTGGAAACACCGCCACCCGCACCACCTCTCAGTACTTTGGAAAAACTTCCTGTGACGGCGGAAGATGTCGGCCCAATGTCTGCCGCAGAAGAAGACATCATTAGCTATCCCCTTCGCCCCATCTCCATTACTACTGGCAGTAGTCGAGTTCCAACATGCAAAGCGCGCCCTCTTGGCCCATACGTTACTCCCCCTCCCAACGCCGAAGATCTTCTCCGAGCATTTAACGAACCCAACCCTGTCTCTGAGAGGCCTGTCATTCGTACCCGGTATGACGCTATGTCCGACCATGCACTCTCCCGATCAAAATTATACAATCCTGAAACGTCACCTCTTCAAGTTGCTGGTCAGGCATTCTTTATTACCAACGGCGAGCCTTGTTATTTCTGGGATTTCCCCAGAACCGTTTGGCACCAACTTGACGCTTTCTTCCCTGGCAAGAGACAGCCAGGGAAGTACACCGTACTTTCCAAATCTATTGGTTTGATGGCTGCAACTGGGGCAGAATGGGCAGCCTGGTTGCTTGGCAAGGAGCCGACCTTTACGCGGTTCAAGGTGTCATACAGCTGTGTGAATCGGTGGTACAACATCGAGAAGGCACGTCGCGTGCTGGGGTATGAACCTGTTGTTGGTGTTGATGAGGGTATCAAGTTGATGGTGGAGGTACGTTATTTTCTATATCTGCTAACCATGCTCTCTTTTAACCGTACCTTCACATATAGTGGTGGCACAAGGAATACCTTGCTGGACAGCATAAAATCGGCCATTAATGTGTACCAGGTGGATTTAGATAATACGACAACGGTTATGGATTTTATTTCTTCGTACCTATCATAGACACGCCCGTGGAGTTGGGCAGTTACTTGATATTATTAAAAACTCAAAATATGTCTGGTCTTTTGAGTAACTCAGAAGCATTTTGATTATACTAGATCAAGTTAAGTTATGAGTTTAGTACTCAGTAAAGATGTGACTGTCATGTCTTCGCTACAATCTCCCTCCCTCTTTCCAACTCTCACCTCATCATACATTCTCTCATTCCAATTTTCGTCATGGTATCCCCACTTTTCCCATCTAAGCATCCAATCAATAGTTATCCGGCCGTTATCACAAGAATTTCGAGATTACCTTGACTCTGATAGTGTTTTTGTCCCTGATGGCTCAGAAGACATGTCAGTTCGTTCTAAAATATCCCTCCGGGTAATTCACTGTGTGACTGGTATCAGACCCATTGAAAGTGCGCTTTCTGACGACGAAGATAGCGACGGAGAAAGCCAAACCGAAGATCGTCCCTCATTCGCGTTCCCTGAATTGGACGAGAGGATTCGCCAGTGTATTAAGGAATACGGAGCAGTCTTCCCTAAACTGAATTTCTCATCGCCCAAGGTCAGTCTGTCACCAATATACAGAGTTCTTAGATTTATCGTTTTGCTCTAGGATGCATCTTGGATCCTTCCCGCGTCATCTCCTCTTAAATGTACTTCACCAGCAGACGTATACCTCTTGCTCAAGTCGTCTGATTTCATCACGCATGATTTGAGCACCGACAGCGTTTTTGAGGGGTGTGAAGACGTACCTTCTACACCCCACGAATTAGAGCTAGTTTTGCGCAAATGGTACCCTGTTGAACGAAGTCGAGAGTTTCGATGTTTTGTGCGGCACGGGGCTCTCCTGGGTATGCTGAAAAGCGACTTGTTTCTTAGACATAACTAACGGGGGCCTCAGGTATTTCACAGCGCGATAACAATTATTATGAATTTTTGAACGAGCCTGAAACGCTTAAATCCATAGCCGCCACCATTCAAGACTTCTGGGAGAGAAATATCTGCCTCTCGAATCATTGGGCGGGTATCCTCGACTGTACTACGTTATCCCCTGACTATATTTGGCAAAAAAACTCATTTTTGTCCTTCCTAGATACATTTGACATCCTGCTCACGCGTGACTTGTCACGGGGACATATCCTCGACTTCAATCTTTACGCACCTCGAACCGACCCGCTCCTATTTACCTACGAAGAACTTCTGGAACTCTCCTCAGAACATGCTCAAGTGACTATATCATCTGATTTCGTGTCGAACAACGGCCAACACCCTGCGCCACCGCAACTCCCGCATTTTCGTGTCATAGACTCGCCTGCACATCCGGCAGCGGCGTCTAATGTACCTACATATCAGCATAATATGGTCCCCTTTGAAGCGTTAAGCCTCAGTAATGGACGAGGTATTGAGGAATTCGCAGAACTATGGAGAAATGAGATTAAGAGGAGCACTGACTAATTGAAGACGAAAGATCATTGGAGGCAGACACTCGCCATGATGATACTTCAATTCATGGTAGTAGATAAAGTTACTATGCTAAAACTCAAAATTCGTTATCATTAGCCTCTAAGGACATTCTACAAGACCATTAAAAACGTTCAGAGCATAATAAGCCCACATGGGCTAAGACGTCTAGGGTATGTATTCTACGAAAAACCTGACGATTTATTTTTCGTGGTCCACAATATCAACACCGGAGTCGCTGGCTGGGTCAGCGAAGACTGGCCTCATCTTGGCCAGTCCCTGTGCATTTTTGAAGAAAACAACGTCTCCTTCGTCTTCAACGAACTGGGAGTAGCCATCAGATTACGGCATAAGAGAGTAGAGATGGCAGGGCCGTACCTTGCACTCCCTGAAAACACGATAAACCTCACGCCAGCCTCCTGCGGCACCTTCGAGACGCAAACCCTTCTTAGCAAGCTTCTTCTTCAGGGCGGTACTGGCTTCCCAAGCATTGTAGTGAGGGATTTTGCTGGACACATGGTGGACGACGTGGGTCTCCGAGATGCCATTGGTAGCGTGTGCACCAATCCAGCCCATGATGCTGCCACAATCACCGAGAAGGCTGCGATCGAGGGTGGCGAGGGCACCACGGGGGAAAGTGTGCTCAGAAGCCCGGTAGTGAGGGAGAAGGGGGTCGGTGTGTTGAAGGAAGGTGATCAGGACCAGCCAGTGATTTACCCTAGTTGCAAGTTTTAGCACTGGCAGATATGTATATCCGAAGGCTTACCAAAGATAAGGAACCAAGTAGACGCGGAATACGGTAGCGAAACTGTACGTGTAGATGCTGTAGGCGATGGCTGCAAACCAGATAAGGATGCCGACATCGGACATAATGACCTGGCCATAATGGTGGGCTGCGAACATAGGCGAGCTGGGCGTAAAGTCTACATTTTATGTCCGTCAAAAATTGTCTGAGAAGGGATAAAAGTGTTGCGTACGGTTCGTGCCAGCGGGGTACCTCACTTGTCCTGACGCGTTTCTAATTAGGTATAAAGGCCATCCACCAATCTGTGCAATAAGGTTAGAAAGTCCACTAATGATAGCATACAAGTCGTACCAAGTACGAAGCGGAGCCCAAAACAGCGCCAATAGGAGAATCACCCAGTGCCTCCCGCAGCTCCTTCATGACCTCCGCGGAAACACGAGAGCCTTGGAGGTTCTCGCCCTCCGAGTTGAATGGAGGCAGGCCGAGGTCGGAGCGAGTAGAGGGGACGAAGACCTGATCCTGGGTCATGTGCCCAGTCGAAGCATGGTGCTTCGCGTGGGTAATGCGCCAGGAATGGTAGGGGACGCCAAGTCTGGGAAGAACGTATTAATATCAAATGTCAGTATATCGTTTTTCGGGGAGTTCGACGCACCCAGAGTGTAAAACCCATCCAACGGTGTTGTTGATCAACTTGGATTCTGAGAAGGCCTGGTGGCCGCACTCATGTGCAACGACCCATATACCTGTAGCAAAGAGGCCAGCCCAGAAGCCATACAAGGACCAGAGGGCAAAACGCGCAAAGGGGTAGAGGGTAGGGTGGGGAAGGGCGACGACAGCGGGGTCAATCAAAGTGTCGAGGAACGTGGCTGTTTTATAAATCGCGCCAATGACAAGAAGATCCCAGACGCTGGGTAACGGTGAGTTAGCCATGAGTTTCTAAAGAGCTAGACAGCAGCGACTCACGCGTATGCCCCAGAATGAATGGCAGAGCGTTTGAAACAATGAGCGCTAGACGGCCAAATGAGCAAATGGACACAGTCAATGATGGGTTTGTTGAAGGAGACTCACGGAATCGCGTCAAGGAGCTCCTTGATAGGAATGTCGGGGACGATGAAGGTGCCCTGCTCGACGGTTGTGAATTCCTTAGCCAACTTCATGGTGGCCTTGACAGAAAAAAAGGAGCGAGGCGTCGAATGATCTTATAATAATGAACGGCTGTCAATTGGCCCGAGTAACAACTTGCTTTGGGGGCGGCAGTTGCCGGTCTAAATTTTAGGTTGGGGAAGCAGGGAAAATCAACCATGCACTCTGATAACCTATACATACTAATTGGCATATACAAAGCTGATATAGTATTGATACATTGTCCATGTACTGCCCGTAGTCTATTGCAGAGCAGTCAGTCTCCCTGCTAGTCCTTCCAAGAAACCAAACCCGTCCTGCCTCCAAATTTAACTACACCTTACATCTCTAGGGAAGTCTTGGCTCACCTTCGTGATAGTGCGCCCTGCACTCTTGTCTGTGACCTTGCCAAAGTCGGCTACCATCTTCGCTAGCTCCTTGTTACTTGTTACTATCCCTACTTCCTTCCTCAGTCGTGCAACAACCCCAAGTTTCACATGTCCGGGTTCCTTGGCCTCCGTCTGCCGGATATCTGACCGCTGTCGTGATGTCCTTGAATGGCTTATGTGTAAAGAGTGAAATCCAGGGAACTTAAGGTCGTACGCACCTCAACGGCGTGATGAATACGGATGGATCCGCAAGCTGCTTGTACATTATATCCAAAAACGCGAAGCCATCCTTTATTAGCGTTCGCGAACTGTTCATCTTCATGATCCGGATAAACTCGTGAACAAGCTCGCTCAGAGTCGCGTTATCAGTCGCTCTCGACGCCCGCTCTGTTAACTTCACCAGCCGGTGCGCCTTCGTTTCGAGGAATGCTGCATCCGTGCCCGCATCCGAATCGCTACTGATCTCAATGACTTCTTTCGTGGGTGCAGAGTTATTTTTAAGGTCGGTACGCGCTTGCCGAACTGCGTCTTGCACATTTTTACGGTCGCCCAGGATATGTCGCACGCGTGGTTGGTTCAAATCCAGTTTTGTGAGATCATTAAGAATACCCTCCATCTCGTCAGGTGCAACGACACCTGGTGTCCGCGTCCTGCGAGGTGAAAGCGGTACCGGTGTTGATATTTTCTACAAGTGACGCTCGATCTAACATCAGTCGCCAGTGTACGGTGACTTACCTTGGGTGGCAGTGGTGGCCATGAAAATGCATCGCTACCATCATACCCATTTTCGATCTTGAGCTCCCTAAACTCCTCGATCCAGCGCGCGTAGTCCGGCTGTTCGGCAAATTTCAGTGAGCGGCAGTACCGAAGGAACTCTTCAAATTCTGCGGGCATGTTACGGCACAGATCCTCTGGACGCGCTCTCCGTTTTTGTTGCTTCAGCTGCGTATGTGCGGCATCGGTCTTGGGAACACCGTTTCGTGTCCAAGAAAGGCCACGTGGTGTGAGGAGGTGAATAAGCATCAATGCGGCTGCCTCGAGGTCGTCCCGCCGTGAGGGTACTTGAAGGAATTGAATAAAGTCGTAGAAGTAATCGAAAGTGCATACCTTTTCCGCGGCAATGTACATTTACTGAGCTGTGCCCTGTTTATTGATACACCTTGAGAGGAATGGCAACAAAACTGACTGACCTGAACCAATAGTTCCCAATGAAATCTCGTTTGAGCTTTGAGTCGGGAATATGCCTACGTGTGTATGGGTCGATATAGCGTTTTGAGAAACCAAAGTCAATCATGTATAGTATGTTGTGATTTGGGTGGCGGCCAATGACAGTATTCCCAAGCTGGATATCACGATGGAGAACCCCACGCGTATGCATCAACTCCAACCGGGCGATCTAGAGCAAAGACAGACAATTAGCACCGCGTACAAGTATGACGCCCACAATAAGCAGGAACACAGAGTGCACCCACGATCTGCATGGCGATGCAACACACGCTGCCGAGATCGAAAGGATTAGCCGGTCCACCCCACTGCTTGTTCAAGTTGTCCAGGCTAGCCCCGAGGAGGTCGATGGCAAGGTAGTCCCATTCTCCTTCTACCCCAGCCGCCCATAGTGTGGGCATACCAATGGCGCCTTGAAGAAGAGGGTAGAGATGGCGTTCATATTTGTTTGTTGGGCATTCGTGGTCGACATACTGCACTTTCAGAGCAACAACCTGCCCCGTGTGAACATGCTGAGCCTCGAATATTGAGCCTATATTTCGAGAACAGTCAGGAAGGTTACTTTAATGATTAGCCAAGGATGGGACTCACCTGAATAACCTGACCCTAATTTACGCCCTAGCCACCAGTTCCCCAAGCGTTGTGGTATCGCAGAGTGGCTTGTATTAGACATATTTCAGAGTATCTGATATTTGAGTAGGATGTGTTGGATGTCGGTCTTATTTGCCGCGCTTGCACAAGAGTGACGATCGAGCGTAAATCAGCAGTTTGAGAGATCGGGGAAGTTCCAAGATAAATCGGCAAGAATGTTGAGAAGTTTTCACAGATTAGACAGAGTTATACGAGAAACGGCTTCAGATGGCTAGGATTTTGAGAGGACTTTGTGCTCTGAACGCAAGACAAGGTTCATTCCAAACTCGGCCCCAAGCATGTTCGAAAAACGCGTCGATCACGTGTGCCAGACACGGCCACGTGTTGATATTCGCTAAGTTGAATTAACCTAGTCTCAGTTAGTTTATCATTATAGCCATGGAACTAGGCTCCTACCCAGCCGCTCCCGTTTGATTTCACAATTTGAGATGTTGCGCAAGACTGTGTATATGTAATATTATCTTATCTTATCCGGTAGAGTTTGTTTGAGGCTTTGAGCCCTTCGTTTTGTTTGTTTGTATCGAAGTTGTCTTTATTATGCACGATAAGATAAGATAATATTACATATATACAGTCTTG
>JABCKU010000302.1:0-15445 GCA_018221655.1 Myochromella boudieri | reverse complement strand
CAGGAAACTTGAAAACGAGATAAAACCACCGGAAATCACCGAAAACCTGGAATTTAATTTTCCAACTTACTGATGTATACAGTAGAAGCTGGCTTGACATCGGGTGTACCCCCGCCCACAGAGGTGGGCGCAGGTGTGGTGAGGTGCACATGTGGGTTGAGGGTGGCTGTAGAACGGTTGAGGCGGAGGCCGTCTAGGGGTTTTTGGGCCGCAACGAGGTGGCGAGGTGTAGCGCACACTTTGAGGTCATCGTGCATGGCAAAACAGTGGCAGTGGAGTTTGGAAAACTTTCTGTGCCATTTGTGGACGTCGGCCAGGGATAAACGCTAAGCCACTATAGACGTTCATAGGTCCCAAATTCAGAGGGGGGATATGGCTTGGCACGAGGACGAGCTGGCGTACCGAATCTGGGGTGGGGGTTTCTATCCGAGCCACTGCCCTGTACAGCATGTTGGCCTTCTGTGCACCGGAGCGGTGAGTCAGCGGTGGTGAACCATAAAAGCGGCTGGATTATGGGTCAGGGTGTGAGTGGACGGCGGGGACAAGAGCAATAGTACGACATACCACCGCATTGACTTGAGCCTGGGTTATCCTATCATTATCAGATTACAGGACTCAGATAAAACAGTATGACCTGCGGGAGGTGGCGGCGGAGAATAGAGAAAGAAGGCTAGGAGTAGCGGTACTGGACATTGTAATCGATGTGACCATGGGACCCTCAGCATCCATCCATCCTCATGCAGCGCCGACCGTTATGCAACAGACACTGTGGATGTGTGGGGGTAACGTACTTGGCCAACTACGCATGAGGGTAAGCTGTTGGAAGCGGATAAGGGCATTGTTACGCGGTTTGAGAGGTGGTGTAGGTCTCGAGGTACCATTACGGAGTTCGGAAGGCAGCGAGAAAGAAATGGCTATAGAGGTTGGCACGCTCAATATGGTAGTCTGGGCGAGTGGACAAGCCAAAAGTCAGCAGAAACGCTGACTTGGTACTCGAATCCATGACTCACCTTTCCATTTCTTCAGAGTCCTCACAGGCTCGAATTGACGCTAGAGAACGATGCATCCCAAAAACGTTGAAGGGTTGGAGGGGAAGATGTGAAAGTTGACTAAGCATAGCTACCTTGGCTACCCTTCGTCCTTGCTTCGTCCATCGCTCACCGTTAACGCGAATTTTACCAGCCACTGTGTAGGTTCTTTCATATCGTGTCTGCGTGTCTGCTTGTCAGTATCTGTATAATTTGACTAATTGATCCTCTACAGGGTCCTCGGCTTCCTAAACCCTTCACACCGTCAATTCCAGCATACGCTGAACTCCTCTTGTCTGTCCTCTTGAGTCTTTGCCACCCTCTCTACTATCACGGGTCATTATAAGCGCAACGGTCAACCATTTCACCTCTCACTCAATATAGATTTTTCATGGTGTGTAAGACACCTCATTCTGCGTAGATGCCACACATGAGAAAGCCCGTCATTGAAGGCAGCATGTATGCGGTATTTGCGGGCATCCGGGCCACATTTATCACATGCGGCTTGTAACAGATTAATTAAGCTTGGCATTGTTTTACTACTCGAAAATGTGTACGTGCTCAACAGTATGGGGTTTGAAGGAGGCATTAGTAAGACATTGTCGAGGAGGGTTACGTGGGGGACCAGACAGGAGTCTCGATGGCTGGCGCAGCTAGCACATTTGGTCATTCCTCTTGCCTGATTGACTTCTCAGAAAGTTGATGCAGAGCTGAATCGGCCAACCGAAGCGCTTTGTGAGGCTTGCCCCATCCGGGAAGATGCCTCTAATCTGGAACGCTACCACAATCCAGATAGTCATGATTGTGAGGGGTAGCGCCACTGCAATGTAGAGTGAAAGGGTCCCATCACTTTGGGAAGAGATCTCCTTGACATTCATGCCAAAGACAGTCTGGAATCTCGTCGGTGGCTATATTCGTGTTTCAGAGATGGAGAGTACGCACTGCAATGAAAGAGGCGGGCAGAAAAATCATTGTGAGATACGCGATTTGTTTCATCTAAAGGTGATGAGCATCCAAAGTGTATTCTTTACAAGGGCGTGCATTTACCGCTGAAGGAAGGAAAAGTTAGATAATTAATCCACAAGAGGGCAGATATAACACACCTCTGCTGTCGTCTTGCATTCGCCTGCTATCCGTGATGTTGACGCTGGTGAGTACCTGCACCATGAAGCACCTGTGAGGTACCATGAGTACACAAGTAACTACGATACGCACAAGTTTCATGACATTTTTCATGCGTTCATCCTGCATTTTACGGTGCATTTCCAATCGCTCGACCTCACTGAGGAGGGTTTGGCACTCCCGTTCGAGTAATCGGGCACTATATATGCGATCTTCTGATGGGAACGAGTCCAACCCAGGATGGCTTGTCTTTCGAATGAAGGTGACTGTTTTCCGGAAGTCTTCAAGGAGCGAGGAATAGTGGAGGTGATGGGCACGGATAACATGTAGTTCATGAAGCTCTTGAGTAAGCTGTGTATTGTCGGTACGGATGACTTCGGTTTCCTGGAAATATTTATCTTATTAACCACGTTGGCGACTTTGGAAGCAACTCACAAGCCAACAAATGTGACTGTACAGATCCTGCAGGGCTTCGTCCCATGCATACAATGCGTGCCATACAAATGAGAGTAGAATAAAGGTTGGATCTGAGGATACTTGGAAAATACTTTGCCAATATACACTCCGACCTAAACAGAGTATTGGTAACAAGGCAAATATGAAGCTCCTGCTAACGCACCTGCGTATCGGATTCGATTATGGAGGTACTCTGCGCTAGTTGTTGGCTGGTCCATTGTCGGATGGTACGAGATAATGGTGCTGCCCTCGATGTTGCGGACCATGTGGACGGAGAGTAAGTCTAGAAGGAGGACTTTCCGACCTGACAAGGCATCACGCCATTTGAAAGCATCAAGTTAATGGGAATACATACTTGACCGCAGCCGTAGAGGGGATTGAGTATCAATCATCCGTTCAGCTATAGACGACTGTACCATGAGCCTTCGACTTCTGTTCTCGGGGTTAACACCCACCGATTATCAAACCATCATTGGTTGATACACAGTCTGAAGATGATGCTGCAGAGCCCCTTTGTGTACCGCTATAGAGCATATGATCCATGGACTTAAGAAAGGTTAAAGTGATCGTGATATCTGATAATAAGACAATAAAATTGTTGTTTGAATCAGTCGGTAAAGCACAGTACTCACGATCACTCTTTCCAGGCTCCGCGCTCTCTTGATACCGTGAAGGAATCCAGTTCAAAGAAGACGACCAGAAATACGGCTGGATGTTAAACCTAGAAAGAAATGGGGTAGGATATCAAATATACCACGGCGAGAGAGACTTACTTTGTCCCAAACATCTGCAAAATAGGACCTGACAAGTTTTCTATGAAGATCGCTCTGACCCTGAGTTTCTTAGGTCGCTACAAAGTAGAAAGTGAGTCTCCAGTCATGGATGAACTCAGAAGGAGATACTAGAGCCGTCGTACTAATGATTTTGAAACAATCACGAACGACTTACAATTGCACCGCTAATGATAGTCCAAGCCTCTTCGGTCTCTGTGTAGTGCGTTACAAGGCTTCCCACATCCGTGATATATCCTCTGTCGTCGACATCTAATTGGTACACAATGCATGGCACTTGACGGTCGTAATCTGAGATCGCATCAGCAATCATGCTGCGCTCAACCTGCGGTTTTGTCCAGTTAGGGAATCGGGATTGAGGGTATCCTTTCCAACAACCGCCACACGATGTGTGATCGCAAAGAGGGGGAACCGGAGGTAGTTCCGATTCCAGTTGCTCCTGGTCCAGTGCTAGGCGAAGAGTGGGAAACTGGAACGAGAAAAAGTGGCAATCGGAATGCTTACAGTCATGTATATCCACCCATGGCCACGGAGCTGAAGGTGCAGCATGGCGGTGGGAAGGTGCGGGTTGCCTCTTACTAGCTCCTTCCAAGTCTCTACTAGTGAAGTCGGGGGGGTACATTCGTGGTCTGTGTCGATAATCACCGCAAAGTGGTCAAGAAGGCAGCCGCAAAGGATGAAGAACACGGAACGGCGAGAACACGCGCTCCCATTATAACGAACTTGTAGTGCTGAAGCCACGAGGCTGAATGCTGTGATCCGCTGTGATGGCCAGTGCCACGGTGGGAGCAAATGCAAGGACGGGGAGTGACCTATCCGGTGCGGTGCGGTGGGGAGGAATCCTACTGTATCCTACTGTTTCCCACTGGAAGTCTTGAACTCCGCCATTTCAAATATTCGATAGTGTCGAGGGCGTTATTGGCTTGCTCAGGGACTGGGCTCACTGGCAGCCTAGTTGCGACATCATGATGGTTCGCCGTCACAAGATATTCCGGTTAGCAGTGGCTTCCGACTCCAAGCTTCGAACCCGATCATCTGACTCGCCTGCCTAATCTCTCTCCTTCATCAGTTGGCCGAAACAAAGACAAGCTATAGCCACTCCTGCAACCTTCCCTTCAAACTGGCTACAACAAGTACGTGACTCTCATTGTCCACTATTCTCGACCAGACGCCGCTCCACGTAGGTGCAAATGAGTGGCCCTCTTTCACAATGATGGGTCATGGCGTAAATAGATACTCAATTTTTTTTTGTCTCCCAGTACGGTATACTAGCAAAATCACGCCTATATACATATACCAACATCTTCGAGGGAGACACCCGTCCATAACAGACACCAATCGAGGCCGACAGTCCATCCTTACCGACAGTGGATCGCCTGGTAAACCGATAAGTCGCCAAAGGCTGTGGCGACTAGTTTGGATGTGAGCCGGACGATGTTTTGTCATTTCTGAGAGCGTAGGATTAGCCATGGGGTGTCATGGTGAAGGCATAGATAAGGGACTTACTCACAGCGGTAATACTATTACTATCGTGTATCGATATGCCTTCCGTTGTTAAGTACTGAATGTCGGCACCACTACATCCGAAGGGGCGGAAGAGGCTCTAATGAATATTGAGGTGGTCACGAACACCATCCAATCAGAGATGTATGCCAAAGCATATTGTTGGGCTCCTGTATGAGGTGCTGCTCTAGATATAAAGAAACAAACATCGGTAGGTGGAACTCTCACGAAGAGTTTTTATCGGGGAGGCAAGGGCGACAGCGAGGTGTGCCATGCTGGAATTGAGATATAAGAGGCAGTACCAGTTGGCCCTTGAGTGCTGAACGAGGACACAGGGAACGGAGCTCATGCCTTCCACTGCCAATCAAGGCGTCGTTGCCAACATGGTGTGGATGAGCGCACAATAGATAATCGTATATTTGATGGTAGATTGTCTTGCTGGGTCAATTCGAGGTTCTTTAGGGTTTGACGAGAGGAGAATTGGCACTACATGCATATATGCGTTGGAAAAGGGTAAAGGGAGGCTGTTATCCAATGAGGGTCGAGGAAGGAGAGGACGTGAGTGCTGGGAACTTGATGAGGAAGGGAACGGTGCCTGTCGATCGAGGGTCGTAGGGACGAAAAGAATGAACTGCTTATCTTTCCTAGGAGCAGTGTGTCAGCATGGCGCAAAGCCATAGATAGGAAAGGAATGCATACAATGAAGAGAAGTATCAACTTTGTTTACCCGTGGGTCTTCCAATGCTAGATACTGTCAACACCGCTGTGGTCTCCACAACCAGACGCCTTCCGCGCCAGTGGAATACACGAAAGCCAGGGCCCGCCACGTAAAGCCATTTCTGATTCACTTGAGAACAGTCTGGGCCTGGAGAGCCAGTGAGGAAAAGGAACGGCACCCCAGTCGTAGAGGTGGACTTACAACCCGATGAGAGTAACGGCAGAGTCAGCCGCTGAGCACAAAGACTGAGGGAAAGAAACGCACATTTGTAGCTCGAATTAAGCAAGGGTCCCTTCTCATCTAGGGTCGAGTACAGTCGAGTGCACGACTGGGAACCTCACCCTTTTGGACTAGTTGTCTCTACCTATTTCGACACTACATTTTCCCTTCTGGAGCTCAGAGCGCGGCCCATCTTCCCTTGATGCAAAGCCTTGTTTGAGGATGAAACTTCACAGCCCCACGTCCCGTTTTTCATGGCCCTCGGAGCAGGACATTGACGAATAAGACGCCTAGCAGGAGTAGCGGGGGAATCCGTGAGCGCCCTTACCCAAAACACATGAGGATTAATGGCATCGTGGTATACTGATATTCGACGATGCGCCCAACGCCCTCCACGCTTTAAACATTTGGAGAACTTTCAGAGGCCTATGATTCGGAGGGACGACACAGATGACGAGGGTAGATGAAGAGTTGGCAGAGAGGGCGGAGGTGTGAGTGGGAAGTGGGTTTGTCGTTAGATTTGATGTTCCTTTAGAGTGTATGGCCGGTTTTCTTGAGCACACTGTGGACAGCGAGCGACGCGGAACTGGGGAAGGCGATTGGAGTGTAGTCGGACGACGGGACAGTAGATGCGGTTCAAATTTCCGTCCTGTACAGCGCGCCGGCTTTCTCCCGCATACTGGAATAGCGAGTGGGTGGCGAGGTACCAGGAGAGGAGGCTGAGTATGAGGCCAGGATGTGAGAGAGCGCCAGGGACAAAAGTGATAGCACAACGTACCTCCAAGTAGTTGAATTGAGTTTGGCTTATCCCGTCAGCACCAGACTACGGCACTCGAATACTACAGTTTTCCAACTTGTGGGATAAGAAGAGACAGGGGTCCTAATTAGCAGTGCGGGAGGCTGAAAGCAACGCCACTTTGAAATTCTCAACGTTGCCCAGTTCCCACAAGAGCACGCCCCCGTTTTCCCGAAAGTAGGACACTTGTTCATATCCTCGAACGGCGATAGTCGTAATGCAGCAGAGAGTATTGGTATACGTGGATGAGGTTCTTGGCCTAACTATGAACGAATGGTATGTGCACCAAGTACCCTGGGCGGTATGGAGAGTTTCCGGATACAGAGGTGGTGGTTTTACGCGCCATGGACGGCAGACTTAAAGAGAATGTCGTTCGCGTCACGATGGGGTAGGCAAGCTCAAAGGTGGTTCAAGCTAGGTGGACGAGGCAGAAGTCAGTAAAGCATGAGCCAGCCTCTGGATCCTTCGCTTGCCTGCAGATGTCTCCGAGTTCTAGAGAAAACTACAGGCTCGGACTGGATAGTTCTCATATGCGATATGTTACTGTATGACGAAAGAGTGGTAGTTGAAGGAAGATCGTTGTGCTGACTAAACAGACACAACTTCCTCCAACTTCGCGATGTGTTTGCGATCAGTCAAGCCCAGCTGCCCAGGTAGTTCGTTCTTATATCACTCAGTACGCGTGTAAGTTGGCTGTTTGACTCACCAAAGATCCTGGCCTACCGCAATCGATGCACCGTTAAATCCATCATATGTACTCCAGCCTCTCATGAACAAAAATACACCATGAGCACGATCCTCTCAAGCCAAACCAACCTCTCCTGCCTTGTCTGCCTCACTGAAAACTCGACCAGTTGCTCTTCCCACACATGACGTCAGGTATAATAAAATAAAGATCGTCGTTGCAAGCCTGTACTCGGACACATCTTCAGGTGGCCGTACTAGAGTGAGTGGATCACATTGACCCATGGAAGCTTCTGCGTCCTCCAACTAAACAGTGAATATAGGCCGATAAACACCTCATATCCCTCCCCGAAGCTATTATATCTCTCCCTTCGGATCCAAGAGACCGCCTCCCAACTCTGTGCATAAGATAAGTGAATCTCGTGGTCCGAAATTTCTCTATACCGTTCAGCTGAGTAGTGGCCATCTGCACAGGTTTCGAATAGCTTCTAGAACCTCCCGTCTTTCATAGGTGCTATACGCGGAAGACCTGTGGTTCCTCACGTCCAACGCGCCCCCCATTTTGCGATTCTGGGTCTTAGGGAAATGTTTTTTTGAAACTATTTTTTTTTTCTTGTCCTTAGCCCCACCAACGGCCGCATTCTCACTCTCGCACCGGCCGCAACCGCAACCTAAATTGTTATCACCCTCGTCTTCGCCCAACGCCGTCCTAACATGCAGTGTTCGAATCCGCCAAATGGTTTTCTCGCCCTGATAACCCACAGTATTTGACCCCGATATCGATGTATGGCTTGCCATTCCTATGAAGAGCATCAGTATGTGCTGGGAATCCGAGGGCGAGTTTTTGTATATGGTCACCTTTAGAAGTACGCATACCTTGATAACATATCTATCCTGTATTGACTCTTTAGGATCCTCCTAAACTCATGCGCTATGGCCCCATGATCTAACACTCTCCACTGCGCCTACCTTAAAAGACGAATCTTGTGAAGCTTTCGACGGCATCCACACCAGGATTCAGAAGTACTCGATCTTTAGAATTTGACGAACATTTGTACGCATCCACCCATCAAGAACATTTCAGCTTTTTGAACGTTTTCAGGTGTATTTGCTCAACCAGACATCAATCTTTTGCACGGCCTTCATCGAATATCGCCATGCGTCCTCGTTGTATTTGGCTCATACTACCTACACCATTGCAAGTCAATAAAATTTATCATAAATCTATCAATACCCTCTGTGTCCATCCCAATGTCCCTCGTACCCCAATACAGCGCTGCCTGATGATCGTTGCACTAGTTTGACCTCGATCTTTGAGTTCACTCGATGATGAAAACGGTGGGTAGGTAGCAACCGTTCCCGTGTTTCGACCGAAAATATCAAGCCTGCTCTACATCGTGGTTGAACTCGTAGGTGTTGAGCTCGGGCTGCTGATAACCGAAGACCTGTGGGGTAGAGTAGCAACGTGTTGAGGGTCAAGTAGATATCCCGCTTGCGACAGAGTATCAGAAGTCAATCTAGAGTATCCGCTAACAGGGGAATACTTCGGGAATCGGTACGGAACCTTCTGCATCTCCAGAATTGGGCAGTACCGTCCGCCACTATTCCAACGTTCTTGCCTTGCAGTGTTCACATACTACCTGAGTAGCTGCTTTGGCGCCGTGTTATACTTGATACCGCTTTCGCGCAGAAGCACTCTGTCAAAAGGCTAACTCGGAGGCGGAGAACTCAGAGGAAAGGGCGGAGGGGACACTGGTAGCAGCAATGAGGGAACGCAAAGTGAAAGGATGTTGGGAAAGATGAACAGCTCTGAGGCTGGCCTGGCGATAAGTTGAGTTGCATCATTGGACTGATGATACGGTGACATATCCAGTGGCACGTGGAGCAGCTGTGTGACATTTTATGGGAAGCCACTTTGGCCGCCATCATCGTGGCTCTTAATCTTAACCATTGACCTCCATGTCACCGAAAAAAGAGAGTCGTGTATCGCGCTTCACCGCCAAGGTCAAGTCCAAGTTTTCATCAAGCCGCTCAGGATCGCCAGGCGGCGCTGGGCAGGTAGCGGCGGCATCTGGTCAGTTGTCTACTCTCCTCCATACTACATCGCGATCATCCAACCAGGGTCTCTTCTTTCAGCCACTCCAACAGGCCCTATAGCCACCGGTGTTTCTACACCATCGAGCACTCAAGGTTGATCTTCATCTTACTGTCTCCAGTTGATGTCGGCGCTTAATCTGCCAGTAGTCCAAGATGCCGTGGGAATCACCTTGGATGCAGCCTACGAGTTACTTAAAGTCGCCAAAGAAGCTTCAGACGCATTCTCTCCCCTCATCCCCCTCAAATCAGCCGTTGGTGGCATCCTCGCTGTTGTCGAAGCATACAAGGTGACGCCTTGTTCCCCAGTACATTGGTTGAGTTCATGATCTTATCGCCTATGCAGAAAACCTATGGAAACCACGAAGAGATTATGCGGGTATTAAACAGCATCAACCAATTGAAATTGATCCTTAATTCTCCCACATCGTCAGCATCATGCGAGAACATCGAAGAACTAAAAGCGTACTCCCACGTTTCAAATTTTCAATGGTATCACTATTGACCACTCTTGTTCCTCTAGGATTTTGGCAACCACCTATGATAAGTTGAAGGCCATGTATGAACATGGATGGTTCACCCGATTGGCTCAGAATACCAAAGATGCTGGTGAGGTAGTCACCATGTGTCGTACCATTAATGATGCTATCCACAAATTCCAGGTAAGTTGTTTGTGATAAGCTGAAACATGTCTGGTTGACTCTTCCACAGATTAAGCTTGCTTTGTTAATGGACCAGAACACACAGGACATCCTCACTGTGCGTGGGGTACCTTAACTAACAATAATACTGTCCTAATAAATATCCTAGCATGTTGTCTTCCAGACTCTAACTCGTGCTTGTGATGCTGATTACAAAGCTGCTGTCAATCTTGGCAACTTCTCGCGTGGTCCTTGCACAGAGGGGACACGTGTAGACATCATTGAGAAGATCATGACGTGGGCCAAGGAGACTGACCCAACAAAAGCTGCCCCAATATATTGGTTGAGTGGGCTGGCTGGAATGGGCAAGACCACTATTGCCTACACAATCTGTGAAAAGCTAAAGATGGCCAATCTGCCATTTGTTTCTTTCTTCTGTTCACGTCAGCTTGACAGCAGGAGCTCAAAACTTCTTGTCACTACACTGTCCCGTGATCTTGCTGAACTCTCTGCTTCCTATGCATCTAAGCTTTTACATGTCTTGAACAAAGACTCAAAAATTGTTCATCAAGTCATGCATGACCAGATTCAGAAATTATTAGTCAATCCTTGGATGGCATCTCTAGCTTTCAGAAGTGGTTTACAGTCACCAATCATTGTTGTTGATGCTCTTGATGAGAGTGATGGTGGCACATCATTTCTTCAAGAGCTAGTTCTTGCTGTGGATAAAAGTAGCCTAGCTGGGGTGAAGTTTTTTGTGACAAGCCGCCCAGATCCGTATATTGTTCAATTGTGCAAGCCATATCCAGGTTTTATACTCCATTCAATTGATAAATCAATGGTGGAGCCAGATATCCTTATGTTTCTTCAGGAGAAGCTGCCTGAACTCAAAGATGATGCAGCACTGCGAGCACTCTCCCAGAGGGCTGGTGGATTGTTTATATATGCTGCCACTGCTGTCAGATTTATATCTCCTGCTTTTCAACTATCACTTACTGAGAAGCAACATCAATTGGGAAAAATTCTCCACTCCTGGTCATTGCCTGAAATTCTAGCAGAAGAGTTAATGGTGGACCAGCTTTATAAGCAAATCATAGAGGCTGCTTTTAAGCATTCTGGTGTTCGGGCTAAACGGTTGCATATTCTGCATACTGCTCTCTGTACAGTGGAAAGAACAACCATTCCTGTATTGGCTGGGCTCACTCAAATAGATGAAGGTGCTGTCATGACCACAATCAATTCTTTGCATGCAGTTCTTTTTATCTCAAAGCTGGACAGCTTAGTCACTTGGTATCACTCTTCATTTCCAGACTTTATCTTCAGTGAGAAGCATGCTAAGTTAGCACAGAACATCAATGCTTTTTGTGATCAGACTATTTATCATACTATGATAGCCCAAAAGTGCTTTTCTGTTATGAATATACTTTCCTTTAATATATGCAAGCTAGAATCATCATATGTCTTTGATACAGATATAAGTGGGCTAGCCATGGAAGTCCAGACACAAATAACTCCTGTATTGAGTTATGCCATGCGATTTTGGGCAAAACACTTGCTTTTAGGAAGTTGGCATACAGATGCCTGCCTTTTCCAGTTAAGGGACTTTTTTCAAAGCAAGTTACTATTTTGGATGGAGGCAATGAATCTTATTGGTGCTAACTTGGAATGTGCTGAACTGTTGCAGAATGTGCAAAAGTGGCTTGACATTGTAAGTAGATAACTAATGGCTGTCAAATAGTAAAACTCAAATCTTTTGGTAGAACATGAAGGCAGTAGACAGTGAATTAATGACATACATAAGAGATGCATGCAATTTCTCCACATTTTTTACTACAAGTCCAATGGCACATTCAACACCTCATTTATATATTTCAGCATTGTCATCATGGAATCCAAATGCACCAGTATCAGTGCAATGGAAACACCAGTTTCAAGGCCTTCCATCAATATTACTGGGTAAAGGCAGTATTCCAGTACCACTGATGGTGAGATCAGCTGAAAGGGGTATAATTTGCATTGCATGGTCTGCAAAAGGGGACCAGATTGGTGCTGGATTATGGAATGGCTCTGTGGTGGTATGGAGCACAATTACAGGATCACAGGTAATGGAACTTAAAGGCCACTTTTATGCAGTCAATTCAGTTTCTTTCTCACCCAATGGCAACAGAATTGTCTCTGGTTCACATGATCAATCTCTCTGTGTGTGGGATGCTTATGAAGGGAAGCAGCTAATGAGGCTATATGGCCACAGTAACAGGGTCACCTCTGTGGCTTTTTCACCTAAAGATGATAGAATTATCTCTGGTTCAGATGACCAATTTGTATATATGTGGGACGTCCAGGAAGGCAAGCAGCTGATGAAGCTCAAGGGACACAGTAAGGGGGTCACCTCTGTTGCTTTCTCACCCAATGGTGACAGAATTGTCTCTGGTTCAGATGACCAATCTGTATGTGTATGGGATGCCCAGGAGGGCAAGCAGCTTATGAAGCTCAAGGGCCACAGTAACAGGGTCACCTCTGTTGCTTTCTCACCCAATGGTGACCGTATTGTCTCTGGTTCACATGACCACTATGTGTTTGTGTGGGATGCCCAGGAAGGCAAACAGCTGATGAAGCTAAAAGGTCACAGTAACAGGGTTACCTCTATTGCTTTTTCACCCAGCAATGATAAAATTGTCTCTGGTTCAGATGACCAATCTGTATGCATGTGGGATGCTCAGAGTGGGAAGCAGCTAATGGAGCTAAAGGGCCACAGTCACTCAGTGACTTCTGTTGCTTTCTCACCCAATGGTGACAGAATTGTCTCTGGTTCACATGACAAATATATGTGTGTTTGGGATGCCCAGGTAGCTGAGCAGCTAATAGAGGTAAAGGGCCACAGTCGATCAGTCACCTCTGTTGCTTTCTCGCCCAATGGTGACAGAATTGTCTCTGGCTCACGTGATCAGTCTGTATGTGTGTGGGATGCCCAGGAAGGCAAGCAGCTACTGGAGCTAAAGGGCCACAGTCACTCTGTTACTTCTGTTGCCTTTTCACCCAATGGTGAAAGAATTGCTGCTGGGTCACATGACCAACATGTGTGTGTGTGGGATGCCCAGAATGGTAACCAGCTGATGCAGCTGAAGGGCCACCTTGATTCAGTCTCCTCTGTTGCTTTTTCACCCAACAGTATCACAATTGTTTCTGGTTCACGTGACCAACTTGTATGTATGTGGGATGCCCAGGAAGGCAAGCAGCTGATGGAGCTAAAGGGCCACAGTGACTGGGTTACCTCTGTTGCTTTTTCACCTGATGGTGACAGAATTGTCTCTGGTTCACATGACCATTATGTATTTGTATGGGATGCCCAAGAAGGCAAGCTACTAATGAAGCTCAAAGGCCACAGTGATGGGGTCACCTCTGTTGCTTTTTCATCTGATGGTGACAGAGTTGTCTCTGGTTCACATGACCAATCTGTATGTGTGTGGGATGTCCAAGAAGGCAAGCAGTTGATGAAGCTAGAGGGCCATAGTACTGGGGTTACCTCTGTAGCCTTCTCATCCAATAGTGACAGAATTGTTTCTGGTTCACATGACCAATCTGTATGTGTGTGGGATGCCCAGAAAGGCAAGCAGCTGATGACACTAAAGGGCCACAGTCATTCTGTCACCTCTGTTGCTTTCTCCCCCAGTGGTGATAAAATTGTCTCTGGTTCAGATGATCAATCTGTATGTGTGTGGAATGCCCATTTAATTATTCCACATCCCTCTTTACAGTGCTCTCCACTTTCTTCTAGATGTACTGCTGATGTATTCACATGCTATCCTACTATTCCTCATTTTTGGACCACTGATGGCACTGGTTGGATTTACTCTACACCAAATAACCAGCGACTTATCTGGTTGCCCTCTGCTATTCATACCATTCTCTGTTACCCCCAAACACTTCTTATTATTTCACGTTATGGTTCTGCAACACTTTCTTTTCATGGAACTGAATTGGGAACTTCATGGCACAAGCATTATTGCCCCTCAATAAGTTCTTAACAGCTGATACTCTTCAGTCATCTTATAATTCTCTTAGTGATAGTGCCCAATGTAAGGTTGTTACATTTTTCTGGCCTAATACTATTCTTTTCTATCTTTTATTTATATTGTTCTTGTCATCAGAAACTGATGAATACATGAGGACTGTCATCAGTGGACTCACAAGTTACTTAGACCTGTATGCTGGACATCTTGCACAAAAATTCATCTGCTAACTAAATTTATGCTTACCATAAAATAATAAGTTCATCAACATATAAATAAGATTTCCAGAAAATAAACAACAAACTCTGGAAAATAAACAAAAAGAACTCTGGAAAATACATATAGTTTCTGGAAAATCTAGTATAAACATGTCAACATCCAGAACAAACACATTGTTGTCCAGAATAAATATGATACTGCCCAGAATAATAAATACATTGCCACCTGGAATAAATACATTACTAAGTCTCCACAAATAAAATGGAGCATCAACATGGAATATAATAAGAAAATGTTTCTCCCTCAATCACCTTTTATCACCTTGTTATCTGCACCTGTGCCCAGCCCTCCCCATCCTCCTTCTCAAATGCTGCTCCAATAACCATACAACTGGTCACCATAGACCAGTGACTGTTCCCTGTAATGAGGCAAGCCTCAATAGAGGGACCAGCACAACTGAGTTTAAATTGGTAGGAGACATGGAACAATTGGTTTGTAATCATCCAAGTGATCTGAGTTGCCTATGAGAGAGTCATCCTGATTGGCAAATGGCTTTCCATCACTATACTTACTCGTACTCAGCAGTAATAGCCCATCTTATAATCTCTGAATAGATAGCTATCTGTGGCAAACTGATAAGGACTATTATACTTGTAGATTATTACAATTGAATCACCCTTCTCACAATACTTGCTCCAAGAGGCTTAAAGTTGGAAGTTTAGCAGAGGCAACTCAGATCACTCAGATGATTACAAACCAATCGTTCCACGTCTCCTACCAATTTAAACTCAGTTATGCCAGTCCATCTACTTGAGGCTTGCTTCTCGGTTGAGCGATTGGTTACCAGTCTAGGTCACCCAGTGCTGGCCCTCTCCTGTGGACATTAAATACAGAGCCAGCCCAGTCCTGTGGGAGAGGATAAGAAAAATTATGTGCAACATTGCACAATCCAAAGAAAGCTGTAAGGTTCACCTTTGAGGAGCAAGTTCTGTGCAGCAAGGTATATGGGGCTGATAGTGATTTGAAGTCCAGTCCGGGTCGGTTTTTTTTTGCTCCGAGGCGCCAAGCCCGATCCCGGACCAGTCATTTTGAGGTCCAGAATCACCAAGCCCGGACCCGGACTGATGGTGACCGGTCACCATCAGTTATTTCCAGTCAAAAGAC
>JABCKU010000298.1:0-12860 GCA_018221655.1 Myochromella boudieri | reverse complement strand
ATGTTTTTTTACCTACAGGTTCTATGGTTCACCTTTGTTGCCCTTTGAAGACGTGCGGCTCGCCCGCAGGTGAATACTCTTTTTGATACCGAGGCAGCCCAGAGTGGTGATGGGTCTGATGGCGGTGACAACCACGATGGAAGCAGCATTGGATCTTTTATAGTCCCAGACCATGATTCGTGAGTTTTTAATTTCACTTGGATCTACTTGCGCCTCCATGTTGATTTTAATTGAAGGGATACAAGGTCTCATGAAGATAACAAACTGTGTATTGAAGAAGAGGAAACGTAAGTGCTTTTTATTTTTTGGACCTGGCTGCACAAGTTACTTAAGAGGTCCGTTTTAGTTTGCTCCCTCTCCTTGCCAATACAGACCTTGAGGTTAGCGACGTTGAGGATGATCCAGTTGACCCACATGCCGTCATGATACCCTCTATACAATGCCGTGAACTTCGCAACGATTATGCAACACTTCCTCATCTATCGTAAGTTGTCTTCTCTTGTATATATAAATATTCCATCCATCTGATTGTTTGGTCTGTCAGTTACTACCCAGACCTTGAGTCTTACGGCTATGACGCCTCTGGAGCTGGCGAATATCCTTTTTGCAATGTAATTTCTGTTGCTTCGTCCATGTCACCTGGCAACGCCGTGTAAGTCGCTGCATCGTTTTGTCTTATTCTATTCCTTGTAATGCTGATGGTTTCAACAGCAGTCTAATTAATGCGCTTATGTTTACCCGGGATGGGCGGTTTGTCAACTATTCGCGGGTCGACCCAGCCAAATTAGAAAAATATAGAGACAAAATTCGTTATGAAAAGATGTCATTGGGGACTGTGGGATTAATGGCAGGGGAGGTGGCTGCGTCTTTCCTCATTCGCCCTTGTGTTTTTGGGAGAGCAGGCGATTTCCAGAAGGTCACACACCGAATTACAATCATGCCGTTCCATCAAGAGTTTAGGCGCAGCGCTGCCGTTTGGTCCTCAGTTCTAGGCTTTCAAACTATCTACGCCTCCATCTCCTGCGCGGGTTTCTCTTTTGTGACGCAGAAGCAGGGTGCTGGAAACAAAAAACCTGCTGCGTTTGACGGAGATGGTGAGTTCACTGTATGTTCTTTGGTTCTTTTGGCAGGTATATTGATGCTTTCTTTGTTTAGGGCATGCAGAGAGTAAACCCCCCTCGTCGCCCAAAAAATCGGCTCGCATGTCAACCCGATGGACCCCAGGTCAGCCTGAAGGAGCTTTGGTTATCCCTGCCGTCATGGCCAGGGCGTATGATGACCAAGGTGAGTTTTACATTTGTATTCAACACCCCCTTCTGTTTATATATTATGCCCCTAGTTCCTGTCTTTGACGGCAGGTCCGAGACAGGGCGTCCTTTCTTGTGCTCCTCGGACCTGTCCTCATTGGGCTCATGGCGGTTGTACAAGGATTCTGGCGGCGAAGTGCCCAGGCACTCTGTTGTCATTGTGGGCTATTCAATTGGTACTTTTGCGACTGATAATGGCGGGAGGTGAGCTTCCCCTTGATGCTTCCTGGTGTATCCTAACGGTTTTTATAGTTATCTGTCTTCCAACGCCCTGTTTGTCGTTGTTCTTGATACCCCAAAATATGAAGTTGGCTTGGAGGATCGTTCTGATGGTTCTGATGATGATTAACCCGCTATTTATTTTTCCTTTGCTTTACGCCTTTCTTTACAACTTACTCTGCTATTTTGCTTGAGGTTTTATTTCGCATAGCCCTGTGCCTCGCCATCTAAGGCTTAGCTTGGTCCCACAGTCGTTACTCTGACTCTCTCGTATTTATTGCTTCTTGTAACATCTTGCTGTTGTAGAATAAGACCCATAGCATTGATATATAAAAGTTCTACTTCTATTTGGCATACAAAGTAAATTTTAAAAAAAAGACGCTCGATGCGGTCTGCCCTAGCCCATGGCACTTCCCAAGTCAACCCGGTACCACTCGCCCTGCTTTGACTTGACCCTTTTCTTGGACTTAGACTTGGACTTGACCCCCACGTGCTTTACCAGACCCTTTGAGCTTTGTATCCTTTCAACGTGCCTGCAAGATTCGCATATCAGCTCCGCGGACATCACCCCACTGCCCACGTCCTCCCGTATCCACCGGACTTTCCACGGTTTGAGCGATTTGCAATCAGCGCATTGCGTAGGGGATGGAACCCCAAAAGGCTTGAGCACGTCATGGCTCCAAAGATATTTGCGAATCGGCCGTCCTGGTACAAGCAGGTATATGTCGGTGTGGGCGCCGAGGGTCTGAAAATCCCCAAGGACAGCGTCCCACCTTTTTTTATGTATGAACCAACTGGTTGCCGCGTTGGTGATGAAGTTGTTAGCGAACCACGGCTGAAAGTGCTGTTGAGAAAATGCTTGAACCCAGGCAAATGGTCCGCTAAAGAGCCTTGATGTTAGTCACCTATAACTTCAGGGCAGCTTGACCACCTACCTATCTGTAAAACCCTTCATCGTCTTGAAAGAATCCCTGTACTTCATTGTTGCCCCGCAAATTAGCATAGTCAGCGTGTTCCGGCTTCCTCTCCTCAGTATACTCATAAGCCGTCTTGGGAACAGGTGAGCAAGGACCTGAAGGTTTTGTGAACTAGTGTGGGCTACGCGCTGTTGCACTTACCTCAGATGCTTCGTCTGACGCCGTGTTACCGACGGCATAGTGTAGATCGCCCCTTTCTGGGTCGCTGTGGGTGGTGAGATAGACAGCAAAATTCTTAAACCTATTTCGCGTAAGTCTCGGGCTTTGTTCAGTGTGGTCGGGGGCGTACCGCTTTAAATCGCCCGTTTCAACCCTCGACGCCAGTTCCCTCACCTGCTTAGTGTACTCCTCGCCTTTTGTCAAGTCAAATGGAAGGTCGACGAGCACGACTTTGGAACCAAGGCACCCGTAAAGGTGATGGTATGTGACGGTTGCTGGGTTTCCGATAGGGTCAATGGAGGCTAGGCGGATGGAGAGAATGACGATGGGTTCCGTGCTGAAAGCAAGGAAGGTTTCTCGGGTGACAGCCCCCCCCCGCAACGCGAGTGGCCTGTTTAAGCACGATAGACCCTGAGCAAACGTCACGCTTTGTTAAGCCGCTCAGTGTACAAGACCAATGCTGTACTCACCATGTAAGGCCCAAGCTTCTTTCTACTGCCATCCTCGTTGTAAAGGGCACAGTGCGGGCACTGGAATATGGCGTCTGCTGGTATCTCCTTTGGAAAGTCTATGCACAACCCGCACACAACCCGACAACAGTAGTCACAGGCAACCAGAACGTCGCCTCCGTTGCGACATCCGGAACAAAACTCCCCAAGCATTCGGCTGTATCGTGCACCTAGCCGAATGGGAGACGTCAGCCTTGGTGAGATGAAGAATGAGCACGCACTTGTTAAGGTGGTTACCAACACAGGCATTTGGCAAATGTTGGTCAATTTTCCGGCAAAATGTACCGACATGCGCCTGGTGTCTGTGTTGGAACCGTAAAGTCTTGATGAGAGGTTTGCAATGACGCGGCATGATGAGCTGGCAGCCTTTTCAACCATGTTGAAAGGATTCCCACGCCATCCGGAAGTCGCTCCCGGAGCGCATCGGCCTTCAACTTACCTGGTATCCGGCTCACTTTCATACCCGGGCCCTGAGTGGGAACGTGGCAAGTATCGACTCAACTCCATCGTTTATCTAAATGTATCACAGCGTGCCAGTTCTGCAGCAAGCGTTGGAACGTCGTCTCTCTTTTTGCCCAAAAGGAACACCGCTCACTCTGTATGAAGTTTTTTTTTTTCCCCTTAATTGTTTTTGTTTCCAACGCTGATCTTAGAAATAGGGCGTCGGCTGCGCCCAAACCTATAAAGAGGAGTAAGAGTAAGAAACGACATTCAAAGGCAATCTTACCCACAAAGCAGAGTGGAAATAAGAGGCGCCGAGGAGTGGAGAAAAAGAAAAGAACCCGTTCTAGATCTGTGTGCTCGAATGTGTTTCGTGATGACGAACACAGATTACTACAAATTGTGACCGCTGCCCTACTCAATCCAGGTTTGTCGTATGCTTGTACTCCGTGCTATCCATCATTTAACAATTTAACCGTTAGTCTACTTGGACTGGGATATAGCTGAATATGCTTTGATGACCCCAACCAAGCGAAATAAAATCAAACACCCTCCACTGGGTCACCATGTTAAACCTGCAACTCTAGTGGACTGCAAAGGTGTCATCGTTGCGTGGTTTCTTCCCAACGTCATTCCAAACAGGCTTCAGGTAAAGTTTTTTTGTCAAGCTACGTATTCAAACGCGCTAACGCTGAGAAAAGTCAAAGTTATACAATGCCACCCCTTTGCTAAACGACCTATTGACAAAATCTGTGAAGGAAGACATCATCAACGGTAAAAAATCCAACTGGCGCGTGTCGAAGTCAAACTTCCGCCCTGAATCCGCCTCCTTCAATACAAGACGAGCAAACCGCAAGACAACCTGTTCTAGTACTGATCCTCAAAGCTCACTCTTCGTGTCTCCCGGATCCATTACCCTGTCGTGCGGGTGGTTCGCTCAAGCTCACGACGTCGGTATTCATGCCGTATATTTGTGGTTTTCTTATCTAACTTTTGGCGACCAGTCTCCTAAAAACCTTTTAAAACCTTCGGCAAACTTCAGGTCTTCTATGAACGCAAAAGCTTGGTTACACTCTTCCCAAACGCCCGAAGATTTTTTCAATCTTGTACTTGGTTTAACTCACCCTTCTTTATATGCTGCGGGGCGGGATGCCCATGAAGCGCTGCTTATGATGAAGGAGACGTCTGATATCACTGCGAAATGGGCTTCAATGTTTTCTGGCGTTGCCCTTATTTCCAATCGAATCACACCTTCACACGTTGACCGCGGAGGCATGCGGCACTGGTACGACTTATTGGCTAGTATTGGATCACACAAGTCTGCAAAGATATCCCTTCCAAATGCCGGGGTCTCGTTTGCATACAACCCTGGAACAGTTGTGCTCATCTGTGGAAGAATCATCCACCACGAGGTGTTGACATGGGCGGGGCGGGAGAGATTGTGCTATGCACATTTCATGCGGCGAAATGTTCTTCGTCGCTTGAAGGTTGATGTTGGGTGGTGGGTTAAACAGGAACACTATGCAGGCTTAAAAACCCACCCAAAGTTTGTCGATTGTCCAGCCTAGGCAGCTGGCTCTTCTGTTATTACGTAAATAGCCCGCGGGCTGCCAAAACGCTCTTCTCTGACTTCTTCCTATTGTTTACCACATAATACTCGCAATGCTACTACTCCTGAACCTCCTCAGCTTTGCGTTACTGGTATTGACACCTTCTGGTGTCATGTCTTTCAAATTTTCTTGCCCCCTGGAACGAGTTTGCTTGGTGCCACCTGGTTTCTCAGTTGATCATCTGGTGAATTTTACCTTCGCATCCGTATCACGCTTGTCTAATACAAACCAGTCTGTGCATGCTTCAGCACATCAAATAAATTCATTTCATCTTTCGTACCCGTCTACTGTCATACATGAGCCCAAGGCTGTCACATGTCCAGATATGATTGAGCCTAAGGCTGTCTTTTGGCCACTTGAAGCAAGCCTTCGTAAATGCGCTCAAGCTTCGGTTGCGGGAACACACCGCCTTACCCTCAGAAGCCTAACCGTGCTAAAGGTGTTGGTCAGACAACGGGCGATACTTCTCTACAATCATCACATACTTCGATGGCTCTTAGTAATGATGCATTATCCCTCAGATATAGGTGTGCGGCGGGTAAATAATATAGCGCGTCGCTTCATGAGAAATGTAATGCATAAGCATGACTACAAGGTGTTATCCATGAACATGCGAACACACCGCCTCTGTCACTTTAAAGGCAAACTATATGCCTCCACCTACCTTTCTTTGTTCCATTGCGGCATGATTACACGGTGGCCGATTCCAAACCTCTCATTTCTTTTCAACGTCTCCTGTGCTATTGCTTGCATACAGGTTCACCTCCCTACCCGCGCGTTGCTGTTAAGACCCAAAACTAAATATGATAATGTCATTCCACACCGCGAAAGGCAATTGGGAGGTGGTGCAAGCAAAACTGTGTATTCCTTCAAGCTCGAACAACTGGATGACTTTGTATTTGATGGGTATCAACATTTGAGCCCTAAATATGTGTTTAAGTTTATCGACCATGTTGACAGCAGTGGCCTGCTGAAATACCCTGTTGAGAAAGGCTTTATCCATGCACGCACACCCATTCATATTTTGCCTCACCATTTACCTATGGCAGCTTGTAAAAAGGTCGCAAGGATTCACAGTATCCGTGTTCCCACAGCATGCACTAGAGGTGAAATCCCCTCCTGCTTTGCTAACCACGCTTGTATATCGTGTAACACGCATGCATCCGTGTTTTCGTTCTCTTTAGACAGACAAGTCAAAGAAGACCTTCGTAGAAAAAATAAATATGACTTGCGCAAGGTGGACTGTCAACCTCAACAATCCCATGCCGTACCTGTTCCAAGAATACAACTTGCAGCTGACACAAAACATGATGACGGAAATAATGACTATTTTCCGCCTGCTCCAGCATCTCCTGAACTGACTCGAAAAATTATACAGGACTTTTGCAATGCTGTATCTGCTGAAAGTGTTGAAGAGGCAGGATGCGCCGTCTGTGGCCAGCTTGTTCCCTGTAAAGAATTAAGTCGGCTATCAGCTGTAAAGGGTCTTCTAGGTGTCCTCGAGGTTCCTGGCATCACTAGGGTCGAACGAATGTCAGAGAAGGATCCTATTAAAGAGCAAGATGGACCTGTCTTGGATCTGACATGCGAGAGCATATGCATCACTTGCCGAGCGAGCATTAGAAAGGGCGTTATACCGAAGAAAGCTCTTGCTCAGGGATTCTGGTTAGGAAAGGTGCCAGAGGTACTGGCGGGCCTCAATTTTGCAGAGCGTATGTTGGTGGCAAGAGTCCGCCAAAGTTACTGTTTTGCTAGGATTTCGGCATCTGGTATGCACAAAATGAAAGCCCATGTGATAGCCTTTGAAGCTCCTTTACAAAAGGTTTACGACATACTCCCTCCTCCAAAAAGCGACATGGAGGAAGCACTGGCAATTTTGTTCACAGGTCCATGCAAACCTACCGATGAGGATCTCGAACGCACCCCTTTGTTGGTAAGACGCAACAAAGTGAAAGCCGCTCTACAATGGCTTATATTGAATCACAGAGACTACAGCAATGTTGAAATCTCATATGCGAACCTTGATGAATACCCAGAAGGTAAGGCACCCGTGTCGATAGTGTATCGTGAAAGCATGACTACTGTGATACCGGAAGCGATCAGTCTTCATGACAAAGGAGAAACTGATGGGACCATTGAGGGTGAATGCCCCTTCGTTGTTCACGGCCTCACCGGGGAAAGTATTGCTCCTGATGCCGAATCGATATCGACATTAAAGGCGATGGCATTAAGGCATTGGAGAAGTGGGGGGAAAGCACTCCGAGTAGGTCATTCCGCTATACCACAATCAATTTTCCATAATCCAACCCTCTATACCCAAACATTTCCGTGGCTCTTTCCATATGGCCTGGGAGGCATAGGATCGTTGAAAATGGCTGATAAAGCCCATAAAAAACATCTGATGACATACCATGACAAAAGATTTCAGCTTGATACTGGGTTTCCCTTCACAGCCTTCAGCCATGAACAGATAAAAGCCGGAAGCTCTGGAGGTTATTTAGCAATAGCAAAGAATAGTTTTGAAGATGTGAGCACTAGACTTCTTAGCGTCAATCAGGATGTCCTGGCTCAGTTGGCAAAAAGATTGTCTGAAGGTGAGGTAGTCAAACCGCAGACTGATGACGAAAAGCAGTGTTATCAGGTCATAAGGGACCTCGATCATGTGGCAGGCAATGTCCCAGGCTCTGTTACGACTAAAAAGCACATGAGAAATGAAATTTGGTCTTTGATGGCAAGCAAAGGCGCACCGTCGTGGTATATAACACTGTCGCCTTCTGATATCAGTCATCCGATATGCTTATATTTAGCTGATACTAATGAGAAATTTGAACCACAAATTCCTTACGATTCAGATAAGGCGTTCAGGCTTATTGCACGCAATCCAGCTGCAGGAGCAAGATTTTTTCACCTAATGATAACATCGTTTATTGAACACGTACTGGGCGTAGGGGTTGGGCATTCTGGTTTATTTGGAGATACGTCAGCATACTACGGAACGGTAGAACAACAAGGTCGGCTTACTTTGCATCTTCATATGTTACTATGGATCCGTGGTTCTTTCACACCGGAAGAAATAAGAAGACGAATATTAGATCCTACCTCTGACTTTCAAACACGTCTAATTGAATATTTAGAAGCAGCACAGAGAGAAGATTTTATCACAGGAAGTGAAGCTGAAGTTAAAACTGCAGTCAATCTAGCATCACAGGAAAAAGAATACGAAAACCCATCTTTTACAATGCCAGAGTCACCTCCAGTTCCGTGCCTCAAGCAATGTCAGAATTGTTCACGTTGTGTTGAAGTTGGTGCCTGGTGGAAACGTTTCGTATTTACGGTTGACGATTTGGCAGCTCGACATAATATACACGAATGTAAATCAACTCTCATGTTGGATGGCACCCAAAAGAAAAATAAAGAGTACCGTGGTTGTCTGGACAATATATGGAAAAAATGCAAAGCAAGGTTTCCGCGTCCAGTCTTCCAGACAACTGAGGTTGACCAAGCAACCGGGGCTTTGAATATTCGCAAGCGAGAGGCAATGGTCAATCCGTTCAGCGCAGCTATAACCTATCTCTTTCGATGCAATACTGACATAACCAGTATGAGATCTGGTACTTCTATAAAAGGAGTTCTGTATTATGTGACGAAGTATATAACGAAAGAATCCCTGAAAACTTTTACCCCAAAAAGAAAAGGCGAGGGCACTGATGACAAAGATTGTCAACACTTTAAGTGCAAAGATGGAAATGGGGTCACCGATGATTTGCATGTATCTCCTGGGAAATCCGGACCATTATTCTAGCCATCGTTTCAAACCATTATATTGGTCGAGTTTTGTACATGAAGCACGAAAGCCTTGGCTGGAGCCTACCAAGCCATGTGAATCAGACCAATACATTTCCCTATCAGCAGAAGACGTACAAGAATCCATGAATCGTGAAAAGATTCCTATTATCAAACGCAACGGGAGGGTTGTCGGGTTGTCTGCCGTGTACGACTATGTTTTCAGAAGCCCGGAATTGGAAGCTATGTCACTGTATGAATGGGCGTCGAGATGTCATAGGATCAAAGTAAATCAGGATGTTTTGGATGACGAACCTCATCAACATCTGAATGAACTGTCACCCGATGAGAAGGAGGAACAAAAGTGCAATGTTACGTTGGAGTTCACAGAAGATCACCCATTGGCTGATACTCATGCCACTGTATGCTGCCCAGTACCACGTAGCGCGCTCCCAAATTTGATAGGCCAAACAATTCCTCGGCGTGACCAGGGCGATAGAGAGTTTTATTGTGCAACGATGCTCACCTTATTCAAGCCTTGGAGATCTGGCCACGATTTGAGAGGCTTTGATCAGACGTGGGACGAAAGCTTTGTTCAACATCGGTTTCCTATAGGTCATTCAACTATCATTAACAATATGAACATACTTTATGAATGCCTCGACAGTCGAGATGACTTTCATGCACAAATGCAGAAAGGAAATGCTGTTATACCCGGTCATATAGGCAACGGGTCAGATTTTATTGCAAATCTTGACCAGCAGGATGATGAAATTGCAAATAGTGCCGATGATGTAGACTACAACCCAACGAAGGTTGGTAGCCGTGAACAAGATCGCAGGGATAGTCTTACACAAATGACCCGTATAATGAGGGACGCAAATTGGATACATCCAGTGCAGTCTCTAGCGGATGGGCAGAAATTTCAACAGGGCCAACCATCCAAATTTTTGACGGGGATGCAATGGAAGGGGGCTGTAATGAAGGCCAGATCAGATTTGTTAGAGGAACGTGCACACAGTAGACCGTCAAACCTAAATGGCACTGGAACATATGACTCAGATCCTAACGTGGTCGACATTGTGAGTCAAGCCTACATGCAAAAATCATTCAATGATCCTAAGTGGGGTGGCGTAATCGACGCGGTTGTAAGTGATTTTAGTCTCAACCGTGAACAAGAGAGGGCTTTTAGAATAGTAGCCAACCATGCTGCGACGGGGCAAAGGGCAGATCAACTGAAGATGTATATCGCGGGTATGGGTGGAACGGGAAAATCACAGGTTCTTAAAGCTTTGATCAAGTACTTTGAGGCGAGGGAAGAAGCGCACCGCTTGGTAGTTGTTGCTCCGACAGGATCTGCTGCATCACTGCTGGGAGGCTCCACGTATCATTACGCGTTTGGCATATGTGATAGAATCAACATCTCAAAAACTAAACTGGCAGAGGTGAAGTCAAAACTTGCCGGTGTAGATTATGTTTTTTTCGACGAGGTTTCTATGCTCTCATGTAAAGATCTGTTCCGAATTGGAGAAAGACTATCGCAAATTACAAGTATGACTGACTTACCATTTGGAGGCATGAATATGATATTTGCGGGTGACTTTGCACAGCTGCCACCTGCGATCGGAAAAGAGGCGGCGTCACTGTATAGTCGCAAAGTAGGATTTCGTGTGGGCGATATGAAAGACCAACACGCAGCGATAGGAAAAGCCCTTTGGCATCAGATTACCACGGTCGTAATTCTAAGACAAAACATGCGTCAGAAAAACCAAACACCAGATGATACTAGATTGCGACGCGCGCTAGAGAACATGCGCTACAAAGCTTGTACAACTGACGACATTGATTTCTTGAGGTCCAGAGTATCCAGTAAAGTGAAAGGCAGACATTCTGTTGCTGAGCATCCGTTTAGAGATGTATCCATGATCACTGCACTAAATGTCAATAAGGACGCCGTTAACACTATTGGAGTCGTGAGATTTGCTACAGAAACTGGCCAAAGCCTGACTCAATTCTACTCTGAGGATTCAGTGAGTGGCCCACCTGACGTTTCTTCAGATTCAACTAGACGGAGTCGGGGTATACGCGCGCCTGTTGTTATGAGACACGTCAGTGAGCCCACCCAACAGGATCTATGGAGACAACCACCGTCTGCCAATTCTAAGAAGCTTGCTGGAGTTTTAAGTCTGTGCGTTGGGCTACCTGTCATTATCCGCCACAACATGGCAACTGAACTTTGTGTCACCAATGGCCAGGAAGGTACAGTCTGGGGCTGGCAAGAAACAAGAGGTTCTCGTGGTCAACGTATGCTCGACACTTTGTTTATAAAATTGACCGACCCACCCCATCCAGTACAGTTAGACGGCTTAGAGGAAAATGTCGTACCACTTGTGAGGAGCACAATTGCAACGATGTGCCAGCTTCAGGACGACAGTGAAATATATATCACAAGATCGCAGGTAGACGTATTGCCCAATTTCGCCATGACGGATTACGCTTCACAAGGTAAGACTAGATTAGTGAATGTTGTGGACCTCAACAACTGCCGTACCCATCAGTCTTTTTATACTGCCTTGTCCCGCAGTGCGTCTGCCGCAGGTACACTCATTCTGCAGGGTTTTGACGAGACGAAAATAAAGGGTAACGCTTCTGGGCCACTGCGTCAGGAATTCAGAGAGCTGGAGTTACTGGATGACATTACCAACAGACGGTATGAAAATCGTCTCCCGGAAGGAATGCATGATGCCTGTCAGAGAAACACGCTCATACAATCATTTAGAGATTGCATGGAGAGTGAGTATAGGCCTCCGTCACTTCACAAGGCTATAGATTGGACACCAGCTCACCCATTTCTGGAGGACGACACGGACGAATGGAAACCCTTGCACGGCACAGCAAGCAAAAATGAATCTCAACCGCAACGCAGTTCACAATCAGACTTATTACCTCTTCAAGTTGTGTCTGAGAAATACACATCAGCTCTGTCACTGGGGGAAAAACGAAAGCTCGAAGAGAATGAAGACTCGCCTGCCACTAAAAAAATCAAGAAGTCTGTCGGCTCCCACCCAGACGCCAGTGATATGGAAGAAAATCCTCCAACTGGTACACAATGGTTAAATAACAGTTGTGCATACGACTCTGTGTTTACAATACTGCATGAGATATGGATTCGTGCTGATGCTGACCTTCGGCAATCGTTACGGACAACTAATTCGCGTTTTCTAGGCTTGATACTCTCCGGATTTGACAGGCGATCTGGACAAGCGAATATGAGACTCGAGACCATACGAGACGAACTCAGGGTGTTACTATTCCAGACAAATCCCAGAGACTTTCCATGGGGAGCGTATACGAGCGTCCATGCCTTGTTTGACTGCCTGCTAAGTTCTCCATCCCAAATTACATTGTCTACAATGCACTGCCCAAATGGCCATCAAGTAATGCGAGCTGCCGTCCAAGGCAAATCTGCTCACCTGCTAATTGTCGAGCGTCAAACTTCCACCATCCAGAGCTTTGTCCGAAATATGGAAACTTCTGCTGGAGCCAGATGTTACGCCTGCGCAACACATTTAGTGAGGAAGACTGTCTTTACGTATGCTCCTCCAGTCTTAGCGTTCGACATATCTGGCATGGTCACAGTGGTGTTGGATCGATCCATTGAGGTTCCAGTAAGAGGCAGTGAGTCAATTCGGTATAAGTTAGCGGGTGTCGTTTATTACAGGGATCAACACTTTACGTGCAGAGTTATAACGCCGACCGGTTCCGTATGGTTCCACGACGGAATGTCGACAGGCACGGTTCTTGTGTATGAAGGTTTAATACAGACCATCAATTTATCAAGGTGCCAAGCCAGGA
>JABCKU010000297.1:4036-15726 GCA_018221655.1 Myochromella boudieri | reverse complement strand
TTCTGCGGTTTTCGCCTGTTTCCGGCGGTTTCCTTGGTTGAGAAACCTCTGGAAACTAAATTTCCCTTCTACTGATGTGTAAAAGCTGCCCAAACCTGTGTAGGCTTCTCATCAGTGGCCTTGGATGCATTGTGGAAAACAATGGAGTCGATTGTTCCGTTGCTGTTGATTATTGGCTTGTTCGATGTCTCAGGCCGCCGTTACGTGAGTTCTCTGATGAGTATCTAAGTAAAATATAATCTAAAACACACATTCCGGCAGTCACTTCGTGTAGAGTTGCAACAGAATGAGTGGCATCGACTAGAGGCCTATGCGCCCCGCATCAAGCACTTATATGATGCAGATCCCCCAATTATGGACGAGATATCTATACTTCGCCTTTCAAAACACATATCTGGCAAGTCGCTATTGCCGCAGCTAAAAACCTTGCGGTATAGATTGTCCCCTCTTACGTACCTGCTTTTATCTCCGAATCTTCTGAAGAGCCATATCACTGTGGATACGTCCGCTTCACCTGATTGGAAGGTATCTGATTTTCTCAGTGCCGTGGGCGCCGACTCTCCGAATTTGAAAGTAATGGGTCTATACAATTTTCGTGGTGTCTTGTCAGGCAATGACCTGTCGGATATCACCCAACTCCACAATCTCACGCTACTCAGTTTTGGAAACGGCATCTCATGGGATACAATGCTTTTCACAGCAATCCTACATCTTCCCCGGTTGTTGAAACTATCTATTACCTTTCCTCCTGGTCAGGGGCGGCTTTCACAAGATTTTGAACGACAAACACATCAATTGGTAGACTTGGCATTGACCGGGGACCCGATTGTCATATCAGACGCACTCCGTCAGCTTTCTACCACCCCATTGAAGCGCTTGAACCTCCAGATACATTATATCGCGAATGTTAACTACGCAATGGCATGGTCAGCGTGTATTTCCCCATATCTCGTCGTGGACGGAAAGCTTGTCTTTCTTTGTGTTCCGGGCGCGCCCTGTCGATGCGGGCGGAACGGTAAACCACCCAATAACAGGCACTGTACGCTTAGAGCCATTGGGCGTGCTCCATTATTTGGAGACTCTTGTAGTGCATTTGCCCCTCGGAATTGATCCATCTGATGCCGATTACACCGACCTTTCCCAAGCTTTGCCGAAGTTACAATGTGTATCTCTCGAGTTTGGAAGAACGGCTGTCCAACCTCATGCAACATATTCTACACTTGAGGCGTTTGCAGTCAATGTACCGCGTCTTGTCTCGTTAGCCATCCACGTCGACCTATCGAACTTTCCACCATCGCCTCGCATCGAATCCAACGCGTTGCGTCATTTGTACATCTTCCGACCACCGGACACATACGACATTGCTATAGTCGCTAGACACCTTCATGCTCTCTTCCCCAATATCACATCAGTCACTGGGAAAAGTGGCCCAGGTGCCGAGTGGCTCAAGACGTATGGTCACGGAAGAGTGGATTGGCCAAAATTAGATGGACTATTTGAGTTAATCTCGGCAACTCGGGAAGATGACTTGAAGCGAAGCGCCCGCTTAGCTGCTATTGCGGTATAGCGGGGTAGTACTCGCATGGGGTGTTCGCGAAGGTGAAAAAATGTTATCGTTGAGGCCGTTTGTAGCTGTTAATAGTTTGGCAGCAGATAAGTACTCTAATGGAGGGGCGCGGATGTAATGATGAACTACTCGTTACGTTGTTGATCACTCGCTTCACTCGCTCGAGGCTAGAAGTGAGATACATGCTTGTTATGGTTACGGTTATCCTTCCCACTTCTGTGTCTATACACTGTAGAAAAAGACAGAACCGGTACACGGCTAGGGAGCCATAATAAACGGTCAGCGTTCATGAAGCCTCAATCAAGGATTGAATACCGCGGTTCGCGAGTCACTCCACCCAATTCCACCGTTGTACGGGATCCCCCATGTGCAGAACGTGAAGTTCTACAATATTGTCTGCTGCATCCGTCTGTATGGGGTGAAATGAAGCCATTAACGCACTGCATGACTGTGATAGAGGGTGGCCTACCCGTATCCCTACCAATCTCTCCTCGTCCATCATCACCCCTGCAAAGCGAAACCTGCCCCATTCGCCTCCGTAGCGCATGTTATGCACATACGGCAGCCTGCTCTCTACCATTCCATCGAGGAATAGCTCGTCTTCCACTAGGCTTGGGAAAACCACAGCTTCGGGAACGCCCACTCCCCCTTGGAAATCGTCTTCGTCTTCCACCTCTACAAAGGCACTAAAGTCATCACTGCCGTGGAATTGTTGAGTGTCACCTATACCCGTAAACGGTTGGAGTAGGGCGTTGACATCTTCTTGGACCATGTGTATCGTGTTTTGCAAACACTCATCGGCCTTCTTCATTTCGATGTCATTCTTCTCTTTTTCTGCCCTCCTGAATATTGCCTTCCTTCTGCCCTCCTCACGCAGCGCTCTTTTAACCCGCTGACTATTGAAATCGATGATCGAGATTGGGGGATTTGGCCCATCCATGTCATCGTCACCTATAGCACCCATATTCATACTGAAAACACAGCGCTCGCCGGAGGACGTGGTGATCCACCGAATAGGCAGCCCGTTTGCATTGAACCATCGTGTCACTTGGGGGCCCCAGGATGACCACGGTATAGTGGTAGCTGTGTTTTCACTATTGTTGTCTAGGCGCCGATGAATCCTTCCTCCAATCCCGTACTCATCCACAAGAGCAACTAACGCCGAGCGATGTACAAACATCGAATGCGCGCTCCATGACATGGGGTTTGGGCGCTCCATGACAGAATTAAGAATGAAGATGGCGTCTTCTGGGCTATTATGAAACGGTCTTCTTGAGAACGAGTTGCCAGCAGGTCCAGTAGGGTTGGGCTCGCATCGCGCGAAATATGACGTGTGGACTGCGGGAGCAGTCGGTGGAAGAGCCAGGACGAGAATTGGTGACGGTGAGGAGACAAGAGTTATTAGAGGTGGTGCGCTCCTAAGATCGATGGGGTTCTTAGTTGTCACGGGTGGTGGTACGGCGAAAACATCTAGACAGTTTTCCCGAGAATTGGGTAGGAGAATGAGTGAAGTTGAGAGGAGTACAATGCTACCGTACGTTTCTGACGGGGATTCAAGTTTCTAGTGCAGGGTATTACAGATCACTTAAAGGAACAGTCGAGAAAGAAGGGTGGAACATACAGATTTTAGATTGCCAGTTTTCCAGTCAAATACATAAAATATATTGGGTAGGTTAGCATGCGCTCGACCGTGGCTTGTGATGAGCGCAAGAGTGTCGTCGGCAATTTCGATGGCAATGGAGAGATGAGACACTGAGGACTCCTGTACAAACAGGACTGGCTGGCTGGCGAGGGGATGTGGTTTCCCAGTCGAAAACTCAATCAAAACAACCTCAATAGCGTGTTTACCGGCGTTGGATGTGTGTGGGCTCCTGTAAATCACACCGTTTTGCTACGGAATGGAAATGAGAGAGAAAGAAAATAACGCACGTGGTGACAACAGCAATAAGGTCGTGCTCTAGGATACAAAGACCTACATCCAGCGGGGAGCGGCCGAGTTCAATACACGTCCACTTCACAGTATTATCTTGCGAAGATGGCAGCTTGCAGTAACGTAACTTCTGCATACTTGAGTCGCCGAACAAGTATACGCCGCCAGTCAGGTCGTAGATTCCAGATGCCTTGCTCACTAATTTGATTGTACTTTTCCCGCAAATTTTGAACTGGTACCATCCCTCATCGAGGTTTTTCAACATTGAGAGGCGCTCCGCAACAACGTGATTGCTGTGCCTGTTGTTTTCGACCCCGACCGCTTGTGACGTAAATTTGTAAAGCAAGGGCTGGGACTCTTTGACCATACAGTAGAGAGAGGGAATAGCACATATTGCAGGGAGATCACTCCTGTCGATGTACGATAGGATGCGCAGACGGAGCTCGGGGGGTAGCGAAAGGAGCATCGAGGATGGATGATGGCGTCTACTGAAAGTTTTATTTTTGTGATCATCTCAGTTTGATTTATTAATAGCCGCTTTTCACGTGGGTTTCACCGAGGCCATCAGTAGCTGCCAATTGTGTTCCACGTACGCGCTATGACGAATTTGCCAGGAAATTGTCTTTGGCCTCTTTCAGTTGAATTACATATCCGAGGTATACTGCACCGCTGGAAGGAAGCATCCGATCAATTATTGGTATCTTCCGATGTTTGCTTATAACCTTGTTTGTCGAGGTATGCTCACGAATCCACCAGATTCTCAAAAATGACCATGATTTGCTGTCTACTATCCTGGACGCGGTGCATCATAAGCGAGCATCGCAGCGAGAAACCTGCCGCCAATATGAACACACATGACCGAGTAACTACGGCGCCTCGTGGACTTTTAAGGCAAAGCTAATGTCACGATTTTCGGTTGGAGAGAGACAAGGGACGAAGATTTCCCTGAGGAGCTCTAGTGGAAGTTTCCTGTGAGGCGTAAGCGCAACGTGTAGGTTGATAGCCGTATATCGGTAACTATCTAGCTCGACAGGAAACGAGTGGGCCTGCAGATGGAGGCTGTGGGCGGCTTACTCGATATCTTTAGGTAGCTCTCGAGCCTAGATTGATTCTTAATCGGAGAAGATATCATTATTTAAGGTACTTTTAGCAGACTGAAGTTTGGCGATCAGCACTTCAGCGTTAGAGCCTATCTTGAATAAGAATATTGGTATAAGTAGGCACCTAGTAGGGAGGAAATTTGAATGTGGATCGCACCTTGCTCTTGAGAGATGTGGATGCACTTAGCCCGACAGGAGGATGGAAAATGTAAGAGAGATGGGCCTCAAATGTGGCATCAGCAAGTGATCATATGATAGAGATGTAGTCGCAAGCTGCAGAGCCTGAGACCAAGAACAGGCTACTACTACGTAGTACTTACTCAGGAAGATTTGGTTTCAGTTCTTGAGAATGTACTCAGCTCTTGACGCCTCAAGAAATTTGATAGTACTGGAGGAATTGCCCCGACTTCAGCAGCCCCACCAGGGAAATATTTAACGAGTATAGATGATCGAGTGAAGGGCTAGCGAAGAATCAGGGATCCAGCAAGATCCGGCACATAGTCTGTGGCAGTGCCGCCCAATATGGAAGTTTTCACGTTTGATGACACCGTTTGACACAATCGTTCGTTGCTAGGACTCACTGTGTACCTCTCTTGACGCTCTCAAGGCTCTGAAACTTTAGAACTCAATAACGACTTGATATTGTCTTCAAACTGCTGTAGGTTAGTTCATCGTTTGCATTATGATCAGTAGATATAAGCTGAACAAACACCGTCTGCTTAGTTGAATCCCGAAATGCCAAAACGCTTTGATGCTCTTCCAGGTTTCTACTATTATTTCTTCCTGTATCTCGAACCATGTAAGCACGAAAGGATCGTGCTCAATTCCGAGCGTGTATCCTCTAAATCCCGGATCTCTCACAGTGTCAACGATCATCCCTATGATCACTTGCCTCATATATCCAGGAGCTGAATGGTTTTACAATGAGCTCATTCCAGCGGCGGCTTCCATACCCGCGACATCTTCTGCCGTGGACCAAAGAGTAACTGCTGTCACATGGCAGCTGGTTAATAGTAAGCCCTCGATTGTAAATCGATTGGATAGACTGAACAATCCATGCCCCGTTGTAGCGTATATGCTTCTTTGTCTGTTGGAGTCTTTTGTTTTTCGTGCCATAAGGGATACCTTGCCAGGCAATCCTGTTGCACAGGAACGTATATTGGGTGCGTGTATGGGGGTCTTCGCGTTTGCAGATGTATGTCGAGTTTCTCTTATTGTTAATCGTCTGCGTGGCTGATGGAGCATATTGGCCGTCGTAGATCACACAGTACGTCCTGGTTCCATCCGAATGAGAATCCCTGGGTAGAGACGCTAATGGTTCATGCATATTTTCTCGATAGTACTGTGATTAGCCTCGTAACAACACCGGCGGCCGTTCGATTTGAATTCACAAAATGGAATGGTATGTCCCATGGGAATATAACATTTACGATCCTGCTCTTTGCTGTTAGGTATGAACATCGAAACGCTGAAACCGTAGGCAGAAACTAACACATTTTCTAACAGAACGGCGTGGTTTTTGGGCGTTGGACGTACCCGGTTTTACTATGGACGGAAGGATGGGAAGAAGACTGCATAACGTTTTACTCGACGGCTTTCGCTAGTACTTTCTGGCATGTTTGAATGATTTTGCAATTGTCTTCTGTTGTACCAGTTTTGATTTTGGTGATGGAACGCCAGCTTAATCGGACTTGCGAAAGCATAAGCGGGATATAATCATGAATATGAGTTGCATTAATTGACTGCCTTTCACGGTCTTGTGTAAGGTATATACAAATCTAATTTGATAACGCGTACACGCCGTTTTATTGACATCGCTATGAGATTCTATACGTCCGACCTCCAGATTTATCGCCTTGATCTCCGTCTTCCTTCCACAATGTCCAAGCCCAAAGGCAAATCGTTTACTCGAGAGACACAGGATGATATCAGGTTTAAATAAAGACCTCACAAGACAGGAGGGGTATGGTTTGTCGACGATGCGGGCCATCCATAATTTGGGAAAAAATCTAAATCACGGACCACTGCAGAGAGATTCGAACTCTCATATAGCGAACACAATTTCTAAATTGGGTGATGCGAGGTGTTGATACGTTGTAGCCAATCCAGCCATGTGAGACGTTGATTCTGACAAACTCGTTTGGGTGACGACAGTATAAGATGAGTTTGGAGGCGAGCCATCAAAGCTCGGAAACGGGGATGGCGAATCGCTAATGCCGGGAAGTGCTGTATTGACGGTGTTTGTGGCAAGCAGGCGGGTTGCTTGGTGTATGTATAGAAGATGTAATCCTGTGAGTGACGAAAAGGATCGCTTGAATGTACCGCTCCTCCTCCGGTTCAATAGTCATTGTAGGAAACGCGTTATGGAAGCGTCGCCGACCTGTTTAGCTCAAGGAGCAACAGGGCTTAGAAGTGGCTGGAATAGAAGTGGCAGTGTATGAAAAATCATATACTGAACATAGAAATGGCACATGGGCGCAGAGCAGTTTGAACTCTCGATTCCCTAGCTTGCATGAGGTGGAACAATGAGTTACGCTGAGGCCACTCGGCCATGAGATACGCACTTGGTTACGGTGGTTTGCTCGCCATGCGTGGGATATGGAAACGCCAGGAGGAGGGGGGGAACTGCGTGTTGCTGTTGATTTATGGTATCACGTTGTGGTTGCGATGAGCTTGAAACGTCGAGAAGGCACACCAAGTGATGTTGCAGCTGTCGAACGTTACAGAACGGTTAAGTACCGAGATGTCATAACTTGCTCCTCTACGCATGCAAGGTCGTCGCCGTGGATGAGGCAGATTTAGTGTATGTAGAAGCTTGACTCTCACCTCGAGCTCGCCGTTCATGAACTGACACACCATTGTGTCAACAGTGCCCCCTCTTCTTTCTTGCGTTCTATTTTCGTAACACGTATCACTAGCCAGGCAGTGCAAACAGGACGAGGGTGTGAATGCAGGAGTGGTACGTTCTGTTCTGTTCTGTGTCCTCCCCGCGCCTCAACGTTATCGTTGCTCATTCATGTCTCTTTATAGCACTGCCTCCATTCCAAGACCTTCCCTTTATCATGTCTTTCTCTGCCATGTCTTACGCCGGCTCCGGATCGGAAGGTGGCATCGGGGTCATAGATATCGTCTTCACGCCGCCTGCTAGTGCATCATCCGCTCGGGGTGTTGAACGCACGTGTCTTAGTATCCTCGACCATCCCGGAGCGCGGCATGTGTGCTGATAGTGAGATCGTATGTTCTGCTTCGCGTCTCCCGCGTCGTATTACTCACCGAGATTCCTTCACCCTCAGAATGCCCTCCATACCAGCTCGCATACCGTAAGGCTGGATTGCAGGCGCCAGCAGGCGGCAGCCCACCCCACTATATTTGCTCATTCCTTTGCTCATACAGCCCCCTCCGCGTACGTCGCCTATGACAGAGGACGGGGACTAAATTAACGTATAACAGCGGCCGGACATCCTCGGACACGGTGAACGCATATATGCTGGCGCGGTATGTCCTGCTCCATCACGTATCCACTTCTTATTACTCATCCGCGTCCTCACTGGCAGAACTTCCTCCCCTTTAACCCCTGACCTAGGCTGCGTGCTGAAGTTGGTACTCGCGTTGCAAGAACACGGTCCTGTCTCGAAAGGTGGTAGTGGGATCATCGATATCGCCTTCATGCCCTTCTCCCTCTGGTCGTCGCTTCAGCAGATGTAGATGCAGTGGTAGCGGAAGGCATCGTCTTCAAGAATGGCGAGAGCATATACACCGAGACGGTATGTCCTGATTTGCATGATCTTGCATACGAACACCATCGACCCTCCTCCCCCTGTTGACAGACATCCTCCGCTGAGACTGATGATGATAATTCTAACTTAGAAGAAGACGGAAAATAGTCAACGCCACTTCGAGCAACGGCAGCTGGGCATCGGCTTCGAGCAGAGCATGTGCATATACATGGTATGCACTTCTCCTTTCACTGTGTCCGCTCATTGGAACGCCCTTGTTACTCTTTAACTTACCATAGAACTGCTTCTTCAGATCCTTGAGTTCTGCCCCGCTTCGCATTATGATGGCTCTGTGTGGGAAGCTGACAACGGAGTCGCCGACCTCAAGTCTGCCCATACCGTCCGGCCGAATACAGGCGTAGTGTCAGTAGTCAAGAATGACCTCCGAGCTTGTTATGATAAAACAGTGCGTCCAGTTCCGTGTCTTCTTCACTTTCAAATGCTATCATTACTAATTCCATTGTCCATAGATTGTATGCCTCTATCTCGCCTCTTGCCACTTAGGCATGTGGCCCCCCAGGTTCGGAAGACGGTGTCGTGATCCTGGCGTTGCCTCGTTCTTTGGCAGATGCAGGGTGCAGGCGCGCATAGAACTGGTATGTCCCTGCTCATTGTCCTCCCTTTATCCAAACACTAATGTTACTCATTTTCTCGCTTACAGAATTTTCTTTGTCTAGACGCCTAGCGATGACTCCGACTTGAAGGGAAGATGATGAAAATGAATGCAGCACACTAAGTAGCGGCAACGGATATCGTCACCGAGCACAGTGGGCGCATATATGATGATATGGTATGTCATCCTCCTCATCATGTCCCCACATTGGACCACTGTTGATAATAGAGCACTAGCACCGCTTCCAGGGCATTGGGACCCTATCCAGGGGGGGGCGAGTGCAGGAACGGGAATGGCTACGTATCATCTCTGAGCCTGGAAGAGGGGATTTCAAACGGTATGTCAATTACCATGTCCTCTCCGCGTCCTCCGCATTTTCATTCCTCGCTCCACATAGAACTCAATTGTGGGCCTTTCCTAGCGCCATTCGGTTTATAATTGGGCCTTCCCTACCTAGCAAGTTTTGATTCAAGGCTTGAAGGCCCTATTTTATGTAGTTTTTTGGGAGGATGGATATAACTTGGTATACTGCTGCGTTACGTATATCAATGCAGAAGTCATACGTTCTTACAAGCAAGTTATTTTATGTTTTAAGCGCATAACAAAGGAAAAAAGTTGGTAAAGTAACTTAGGCTTATGATGGGTTTGGTATGCCACATAGATCCAGAAATCAAACACGGTGGTAGATGTGGAGAAGACAGGTGCAATGCTATAAAAAAGAAGAAATTCAAAATACATCCGTGCCTACTTCGATCAATTAGTTCCCACAGAGAGATTCGAACTCTCGTCCAGCTCTGTCATTGCTCCTGTCGATAGTATCGACATCCAGTAATCAGTTAAGCTGTAGGAGATGTTGAATGCAACAAGTTCTTTCGAAAGATGGAAGCATAACATGAGGTGTCAAACCTCAAATAGGATCGAAAAACGGCACCTTTGTTAGTCATTCCGTTACCCACAGAGCTTCCTCAGCGTAGATTAACAACTGTAACCATTTTTTTTGTCTTGTGAAGCTTGAATAAAAACATGGGGAAGGCGATCGTAACACATCATGCCCACGGAGAGATTTGAACTTACAGCCAAGGCGCCGCCAAATCCTGGTGCTGTGACAAAGTAAGCTACAAGGATATTGATTTTAACGGGCTCGTTCGAATGAACTCTCGACCTTCTGACCTACATCACATTTGGGTGTGCGAGTAGCACCATGGCCAGCCAGTCGTGGTGCTTGCTTGGGGAAGGCGACGTGTAGTACATGTGAGAGTTGGAATTACGAGGCGTTATTAACTCATAAAATAGCAGTGATAGTCCTAAAAGTGATTGTCAACAAACTGCAAAGTTTTAATTGACACTGGGGAACGTCACGAGATTTAATATTATAGAGCTTTTTGGTTTCTGTGAGATACGGCGGTGAGCTGCGTGGGATGGATTCGCGTGATCCCAAGGCAAAATATATCGAGTAGCTTGCTGATAAGTGCCCTAGAGTGACTCGAACTCTCAAACTCCCAATTTGGAGAAGCAATGAGTGATAGTTCTCGGCCGCCTTTATCGGTTAGCCATGGGACACGTTAATAGTGAGGGAGTCGGTGCAATGATGAAGGCGGCCCAGTGAGGCAGGAGGTGACCAATGGATGAGGACCGGTGTGCGATATGGGGAATCCATTCACATGAACGTTAAGATGTGTTCGATGATTGGGATACGCTAGTGAAACGGGAGGCTCTGTGGGATCAACTCAGAGTTAGGGTGATACGGCTTGATGGATATACAAGGTGGCTGACAGTAAAAATAAAAAATGTGAAAGGAGTTTGTTGAAGCATGGACTCAGGACTCTTGTCCTCCTGACCTGTATTAGATTAAGGGAAAGGATGTAAGATGGTACACCTATTCCAGTGATATGAACATTCAGAGAGGCTTGGAGAATCGTAGGCGCAACAGAAATGCTGCTAAGGGAGAAACATTTTGGTGTGAAGATCGGAGGCCGGGCCGGGTAATGTAATCAGACATTTTATTGATGATTTGTCAAGATTTGTCAAGAGCCTCCACCCACACGCTAAAACCTCAGTTTCTGGACGCCATTCTTCCCCCACACTTTCGCTAGCCGTAATGGGTTATGTCGCCTTCTCGACAGCTGGGTTACGCATCCACGATTACAGGAACGAGAGCCTGGAAAGTTGGCGCGTGGTTGGACTGAGTAGGGTATATGTATATGTCTTGAATTGTCCCCAACGCTGACTCGAGCTCGATTCATTTTTGTAGGGCCTACCCTCGTAAATTCCACATTTAAACTCGACTTTGACTCGAGCACTGCACTGTTTTTTGAGCTAACGTGCTGTTTCGTCAGTAGCGCCCTCTCTTATTTCCTGCTTTCTATCTCCGTAACGCGTACTCCCAGCCAGGCGGTGCGGACACAACGAGGGTGTATGTGCGGAGGTGGTACGTCCTGTTCCGTATCTTCTCCGTGTCTCAACGTCATTGTTGCTCATCCATGTTCTCTCCATAGTATTAGAACTTCCTCCGATCCCGGACCTCGCATTTTTCTCATCTCTGTCTCGTCATACGACGGCTCCGGATCAGAACGTGGGACCAGGACCACCGACATCGCCTTCATGCTATCTGCCTCATCTGCTTGGAGTATGTTCGGCGTCGCGTATTATAGGCCTAAATTGCAGGCGCCAACAGGCGGCAGCCTACTCCACCATATTTTCTCAT
>JABCKU010000296.1:0-15797 GCA_018221655.1 Myochromella boudieri | reverse complement strand
ACTCAGCACTGAACCCCAGTCTGCACCTAGTCGTCGCATCAACACCATCTCCAACCCATTTTCGCCATGTGGAAATGGCCCTGTGTCACCTCCGCATGCTATTCGTATCCCTTTTCTTCCAGGTGCCTTCGATAGGCGTTTATTGACCTCCAGCACCTTCTGGAACGAACGCTTCACACACTCCCATGCCTCAGTTGTCTGAGAACCACCTCGGCGCTGCTGCTTAGTGAAATAATAATATACAGAGAGTGTGGGCACCCAGATCGGAGACGCCGCTTCACGAGACCACTTCTCTATCAAGTCCATCGAACCATCTTGGCCCCCAGAGTCATCGAAAAGATACGTTCCGTGTTCAATGGTGTCAACGCCCAAGTCCAGTAGCTGTTGGATAATGCCATGGATGGACACGTGTGCAGCGACTTTAACGCCCAGAGAATGCGCGGTTTTGATCATAGCTTCCAGTTCTTCCGTGGTGAATAAGGGACGGCTCTCACCCCCTACCGATGGGGACACGTCTGATACGAGTGACCGGACTCTGTAGTCTGCAGCCCAGAATGATTTAGTGTCTAAAGTAAGTATGGCAGACAAACCAGATAACGTACCTGCGTATATCTACGGAATAGAAATTTATTTACTTGGTGTTCAGATTGTTGGAGCAGCTGCCCACATACCTTGATCCAATCGGCGCCAGCCCCTACTTGTCTTCGGACCGCTCTGATGCAACCATCGATTCCATCTGCAGCCTCTGCACCAGTCACTCCTTCAACACCGTATTGCGACGGATATAGATAACTCTTCGGCCCTGGGTCACTTTGAGAAACAGCTAATATCACACAACGTCGTAATAACGACGCACCGTAGCTGCCTGTGGAAACAATGGCATGAGTTACGCAGTAATACCTAGGCCCCACAATAATCGGTTCTGTCGTTCCAGGAAGGACGGCAAGACACTTGCGAAGGGCGATGTCAGCGTCACCAGCACCTTCCGTACCAAGGTCTCTGTTGAAGATAGGGCAAAATCAGAACTATATTTGTGCGGTTCCTATGGCCTGGCGAATTGACCGAACAGTTGTGAATCCCATCATCAACGTCTTTCGTGCATGGACGCTAGCTCTCAACACCCGCTCAGTGAGGCTTTCCTTGGTCAGTTGATCTTGCCATGAGGTTTCGGAGTAGGAATGGAGAAACACTTATCAAAAGCGTTCGTTGAGCTCATGGTAAACTGGAAGAAAATGGAATATATCCTACATACGGTGAACGTGAACATCCACAAATCCAGGCAGGACTGTGAGGTGCAAGAGATCGACGACCTCTTCTTCACCTTTTACAGATCCAGCGTTACTATCAGTCGCCCTGCGATGGGCCTCGAACCTCTCGATGTCTTGCACTTCAATGATAAAACCTGAATCTCTATCAACAGTAATGGCCTTGTTCGTGGTGAGAGTGCAAGAGTGGGAATCAAAAAGCTTTCCGGCAAGGATGTGGTAGACTCTTCGCTTGCTGCCAGTTCCGCTACCAGGGCTAGAATCCATCGGTTGGGTTGCAGGAGTAGACACCATAGTACAAGAACTTCAAGCTGCAGAATCAGTAAAGGGTATCTCCGGGCCGATTCGGATAATCAGTCACTTGAGCTATTACCCTTGTGTTGCGATTTCATATGCCTTTCGAGCAAATTACTTAGATTCATCAACGAATCGGGGTCAACTAGGAATATAGAGGTCGAAGGCGAAAAGTAAACTCTCAGCTTCCTCTTCCTCTATCAATGCTTCCTCATATGACGCCTCTTCTCTGAGTACGATCTTCCATGAAGGCACATCGTGTCGATGACCACAAAATGGGAAATCTGCACGTATGATTTAAGGATCGAAAATGTTAATTATTGGAAGTAAGTAAATGTTATCAAGCACGCACAGACTCTCTCCAACTGAGCATGGGACTAAGTGGAAAGATTGCACATCTGAAGTTCTCTCGGAGCTTGTCTAAAACTTTTGGGGGATGTCTCAAAGTCCACAGCGAGAGTTTTCAGTAAAGATCTGGCAGTAGCGCACACCCCTTCGTTGACTTCCAGGGATCTTCAGTCGCTTTTCGCTCATCCACATGCAGATTCATGGGCTATTGCTTCATCCCAACCAACAAGACACGAACGGTGAAATTGGGGGCACAATCGATGAAGGAAGGCTGATAAAAGGGAATAGTCCTCCAAGTCTTTCGGAGGCCGCGTGGGGACGAATAGATGTACAGCCTGCGGTACATCTTGTGAATGGTGGCGATAGTTTACAAAGGCTCTCGGAGTTGTATAAACCTAGACATACATTAGTCGTATTTACTCAGGTTTAGACGATTGTACGCGCTGGGCAGGTGGGTGGTCCAAATAGGGTGTTTGCCCACTTTGGGTGCAACATGTCGTCAGGGCAGGGCAGGGTACTTGAGTTTTCGATGTAGCTAAGATCCACCTAGCATTATACAACAAGAGACCGTAAGAGTTTGATGGTACGCGCAAGGCTTAGGAGGTCGATCAGGTGGACGTGGCTCAAAACCTAACACATTGCTTTCAGTAATATTTGAAGTATAGATAATGATATACTGACCTCGTAGAAAAGCTCAAGAGGAAGGCCGAGCAGGAGAGTCAAATGCTTCGACTTGAAACTTAAAGACTTGCGTTTCCCTTCCGAAGACTGTGCCATAATATGCCTATCTAAAAATTATGCAAGAAAATTGTCAGCGACGCAAAAAGTTCTACAGCGACTCAAGACTGACCATCTAAATCCCCAGACATAAGGGCTTAGGCGTTTCCCGCATTTTGGACATCTTCAGGACCCAAGCTACAGAAAGCTGGGTCTAAGTCCACCCTGGGAGGCCGCTGGACAACAAATCGAGCTTTCAGATGAGTGCGATGAGTGTGATTCCTCGATACGGCACATAACGTAAACTGCTGGCGCGACAGGGATTCGGGCATGTTCACTCGGGTCCCGAGAAGCTACGCCATGCCAGTTGTCCTAGATACAACTCGCGATTCACCGGAAAAACTAGAACGTTGAAAACTTCAGGACGGAGATTCATTGGTATGTTTTGCATATATCGCGTCACGATACCGATTAGGGCCTCATGGCTATCACTCACACCAGTATGGTTTGAAAGGCTCGACAAATTTTGTTATCTGCACCACAAGATGATTAATCTGACAGACACTTGGCATGGCAGATGGAGGTGAACGCACATGTGGAATAGCATCCTTTGCAGCAGTACGTCAAGACATACTTTGTTCCAAGACTTAGCATGTGGTCATATGAGCCTGTAGTAAGTGGAGGTGTAAGGGGAGTGGAACTGAGTGGAAGGCCCTGGGAGCACGAAAAAACACAGCCACATGACACCAAGAACTTGACCTTCATGAAAACCCATTTTTATCAATACGAAGTTCTTAATCCATGGAATCCTTGATATTGGTACAAAGCTAAGATTTACAAATGAGTACAGATATTGGTATTGTTCATATTTCGTTTCGTTCATCAGCATCAGAAGGTCATGACTCGGAAAAGGAGAATCATGAAGTCCATGCTGGTGCATGTTCTCTACGCCGCCATTCAGGGCCTTGTGCATCACAGAAGGCTGGTTTGTTCACCTTCCTTGATGTAGTGGCGCGCAAATAGGTCGTTTTGGATCCAAACGATCTGCGAGAAAGTCGTCAGTATGATTAACAGATGTATGAGATCATGTGAGGGGATAGATGCAAAGGATAAGTAGAACGAGGCCTTACCTTGTTAACGGCACGCAAAACAGCAGTCTTTGTGGCGAGGTCGAGGTCGGGGTGTGGAATTACGGTTTCGAGGAAGATGTCCTCGACGTAGCCTAGGAGGATCGCGGTGTGCATGTATTCAACCCTCAAGCCAGGCTTCTTTGCCCTGAGTACACGATTAGCTCCAGCCCAATACACGTAGTACATTCGATCTCACCGATGCACAAAGCCTGGGACACCCGTATGCATCAATCCCACCTTATTCAGATACTCCCAGCTCTCATCCTTCTCGTAGTCCATCGTGACCAGCTTGGCTAGATATCCTGCAAGGAAATCCTTCCGGAACTTGATCTGCGGATGGTCCAGGTTCAATTCTTCTGCCGCTTTGGGAGCCTCCCCCTCAAACCCTGGTTGCCTAGGCACGAATGCATTGGCGGTTATGTCGAATTTGAAGAGCTTGGTGTAGACAAGGTCGACGATGGCGGGGACGAGGGGAGCGACGAGGGGTTTCGCGGCATGGAGGGCAGCGGCATCATCAGAGGTGAAATTGATAAAGTCACGCAGGTAGCGAATGCGAGTAGGAAGATCCGAGAGGGAGGCGGGGTCGATATGTTGCATTAGAGAAAAGGTTATCAGGATCGATCGAACTTTGGCAGTGGATGGGTTGTTTGGGGTTGAGTAGTTTTCTATGCCTTTTTATCACGACAAGACTAAGCTCTGCACCGGGAGATTCCGTGACTCAAACTCCTGTCCTCCTTCAACAACTGCTAGATAAGCAAAGATAAGGCAGATTGATCAACCCATGACATTGCGCCATGGGTGGATGGAGACCCTATTCACACCCTTAACCTGAGTAAGTGGAGGCTGCACTTCGACGGCGGAAATCTGGGTTGGTTCTGGAAGCAAACCTGCGAGCTCGGGATTTATCAAGGCACATTAACGCCACATAAGGTTCGATGACTTCGCCTTCTTGACGCCTATACAGGATTGTTTAAATGGATGGAAGGAACTTCCTGACATAGGAACCATACCATGAGAACAAGAGCATGATTCAGCGTTTGTAACTGCTGTATGAATGTCGATCGGATACCGTTCATATGACGTACTCCGGAGCTAGGAGAAACCCCGGCAGAGGAATCTTGGAAGACGAGTGTCGAGGCCGAGGTCGATGATGTGTCGAACAGTTGCCAAGCTGCTTAGAATAAGTGCCCACATTCAGATCCTCGGTAAAGTGATCCACAACGCCAGTGCCAGACGGGTGGTGATACATCGTCTAACCTCTGGAAGCCTCTGGATCACTAGAATTAAGCCCGGATAAGGATTGCCGTGAAAGCTTCTGGAACGCCTTGACGCGTGGAGAGATCTTTAAAGCGGTTTGTTCCGGTTGTAGTTGAGGCTGAGTGATGAAAAGGTTGGACTGGACTGGGGTATTGAGATGAAAGGGGACTTACTGGTCCGTAGGTCCTTCGTGAACGTGTCCAATGGCCCTCCCCAATACTACGAATGAGACTTGTTAAAGTTCAGCCACATTATGAGCGAGGGGCGTCTATCCTGAGTGAATGTGAACTGTATTTGAAAGCTTCTGAAATAAGTCAGCAATAGGTTACAACCGAACTGTGCATGTGGACGACGAACCAGATCAACGTTGCGAGGATGTTGACGAACTGTCCAGTCATTAGTCTTGGCTCCAGCCCGTGCGCTTCGCATCCTCCTCTGAATTTGAGTGAAAGTTAGTGACAAGTGTGTAGACAATGGTCGGGCGAGAGAAATGTCATGGATGTCAGAAGATCAGCCAAGACATGATGGTAAGAAACATGAGGCAAGTTTATTTGTGTGTAGCCCGAAGACTAGTAATGGTTTTGTTCCAACCCTTGCTTTGTGCATTACATGATTTCATCTGTTTTATTCTCTACGGTCTATTATCCAACTGATATATGTTAAAACCGTTGACGCCGACCGCATTTCCTAACCGACAGACAATATACAAATGGTAAGCTCGATTCCGCTCAACTTCAACACTAATTTTAGTAACACCCAGACGCGCCTAGTCATCGACTGGCCGTCTAGCAGATATTCGTTGGCCAGGGTCAATCCAATTTGTGCACATAGAGTGAATTTTCTTGCTCTACGTCAGTGGGCCTTGACTTTTTGATACATATCCAAGTGGTCGCGCAGCCAAGGAACTAACTGAGAAGAGATCATTGAATCCTCAATGCCACGAGCAAAGCCTTGCACGATACAGATACTACTCCCGACACCCGACCGCCTTCCATTTTGTCGTTGAAACGAGATAGCTTTAGTGTGTCGTTTTCGGGTATTTGAGTTGGATCGACCGACGATAAGTAATTTGGGATGCGCTCTACTTCCGCTGTCAGTGCCAATGGGGGTGAAGAGACCACCAACAATCATTCCTCGGAAATTGAAACCGGTGCCCAAGCCATTCGACTAGTTCTAAAGCAGGTATCCACAGGTATCCGAGTTCCCGTAGGCATCCTCTTGGACCCATCGAAGTTTGCCTAAGTGCGCATCGGACACTAATTGGAAAAAGAGAAATCCTGGAATTTAGTAAGCTGCAGATGGTGTCGAAAAAATTCCTTTGACGACGAGAAAAGGCAAATTGAGGGGCATTTGAACATATTGTTCTTGTCGTATTATTGTCCTGATACAAAACATCAGTATTTAAACAGGCATATCGATGCGAAACTTAGAAATGTATGGTGGAAGTTATTGGAGATGACGATCACTGTATTCGTATGTTTTTGCACGTCAACATGGACGTGAGCGACTAGGCACTTACAGGCACATCTCCACCCTACTTGATACTTCATGAATCCATCCCTCCCCGACCACCCTTCTCTCGCAATGCTGGCCGTTTCGCGGGAATTTGGACAATGACCGAGATAGACGGTCCGAAGAAGGCCATGAATGGCGATGGGTAAGAAACGTGAGCGCCGAGCGGCTTCATTTGTCCGTTTCCGAACAGAGGCTGAAGCACACAGACGCCCCCTTTTACTTACTCGCTCCCTCTACTACAGCCAATTCAATGGACACTTTCTGTGCATAAACGCGCTGTACAAATTTCTCGGTTCTTTCCTTTGTAAACTCGCTTTCTGTATTAAACGGAGTACATTTCTTTTGGCCGAGGCGGCGAACCACGAGACACTTTCTGTGCTCTCCTATCGAGCCTTATCGAGTCTCGACACCGATTTTTGACGCTTTAACACTGTGACTGGTTTACCTCATGTCTGATTTTACCCTCGTTGATCCCAGAGGCTGGGAATATGATCTGCATTCCGTATGTCACTTTACAAAAATACCTTGCCTTCCACTAAACCTTTTTTTACAGGTTTACTCAGCATACATCGGGTATTTCCAACTGCATAACATCGCCTGGTAAATTATACATATTTGGGAAGCTTGGAGTCTTTGCTAACGCCTTCTCGTTTCGCCGTGCGTAGGTATGAACGGTCCTGGGGTCACCTATTCTCCTCCTTCGAGGAGTTTCTCGTCTTTTCATGGCCAGTAATCACTGTCACCGATGCGTGGACTGGAAAGCCACATATCGTAACTAGATTGACGTCCATAGGCGCGTTTCTCAAGATGATAAAAACTCGGTGCATCTCTCCTGATCCCTTCTCAGATCTCCTTTATGCTCATTCCTTTCCCTTACAGATACGGTGAAACTATTACCCAAGCCCCAAACATCCTCCTAGTCACTCCCTTTGAAACTTCTAATCGTCATCTGCGCCATATTTCTGACTATCCCACCTACAAGAAGTTACACTCAACTCTGCCAGCCGTGGTACTTTCTGCGCTCAAAACAAGAGTCAAGGCGGGCGAGCCCAAGGCGATCAGATCTTTATGGAAAGACCGGGATAGAACGTGGTTGGCAATCGATTTTGAGTGGAGCGAAAGGAACGAGAATAGTTGCCTGGAGTGGGGATATGCTGCGGTACGGTGTGGGCATTTGGATGCGTAAGTCTAACCATCCGACCTATCATGTTTTCTCTAATTATTCTATTAGGCAGCAGCATTGGCCACCCGACCCGGATACCAACTATAGGAAAGGACACCTCATTATCTCTGAATACGTTGACAAGGTATTCAATAAGCATTGCCCTACCCACCCCTGGCATGTATGTCCTCCTTTCCTACACTTTTATCCCATTACTCACACTTCCGTAGTACGCAGTAAGCTCACTCTCACTTTGAATCTACCACGACAGACACACTAACCGATACCAGTTTGGAGACAGTCAACTCATACCGAAGGCGAAATTGCCTGAGATCATCCAGGCTGTTATCAGGTTAGTTCAGCGCATTTATATCCACCTACCAGCATAACCCCAAACTCACCCAAACTCATCGCCTGCAGTAGCCTTGCAAGTCCCGACTCCGAAATGACACCAAACACTCTGGTCCTCGTCGCACACGGGATCAGCGGGGACCTTACCCGCTTGGAGGAGATGAAGATAAGTACGTTTTCTTTTGCTTTTATATTTACAAATACCCTCTCACGAAACTACCCTCCATCTCCGCCTGATTAGAACTTCCTCACAATATGCTTATCGTCGACACTGCAACCTTCGAACGCGTCCTGCACTCCTCTGGACACAGAGGTATCATGATCGACCCTCGTACCAACAACACACGCGTTCCTGGCTCAACCCTCTCCCTTGAGAATATGCTTCGGTCCCTCGCCTCTAATCCCCCATCCCCGACGTCCCCCAAACCCCCGTCCCCAACGTCCCATTCACCCACCAACGGCAACCCGGTATCAAGGCTACCTATAACGCTCCCGAACGTGAGAATGCACAACGCAGGCAACGACGCCTTCATGTGCCTTTTTGCCCTGCAGATGCTCTTGGACCCTCTAAATACGAAAGTCCCCAGCATCAAGAAGACCTTTGTCGGACGCCCTGGTATCAGTTCTGGGGCGGCTCCTGTCCCCGTAGCTGCACCCGTCATGATGTCTCGACCAACGTCCATTATTCCCGGCCCAGTAATGCTTCCCCGGCCGCACTCGATGATGCTTTTCGGCAGTACGAGCCCGATGATACCATCCTCACCAACGAGTCCCTATGATCTTGCTGCAGAGTTTGGGCAAATGAAGGCAGGGAATGGATCGTATCCGTGGACGGGAACGGGCGGGAACGGGAATTCTCCTGGGCGGGATGGGTCGGGACTAGGCAGTAGAGGAAAGAGAATGCCTGGGAGGGGCAACGCGAACGGGAATGGGAATGGGAATAAGCTGAATGTAAGTGTTAATGCGAGGTAAATCTGGGTGTAGGACCTTGAGGAATGGGACTTTGAACTTTGGACTTGATCAGCATGTTATCCTATTCGATTATCGGGCTTGTTTTTTTTGGATCTTGGTATAGTGATCATTTGTATGTAACCTCTACGGACCAGTTTAATTAGCATCCTAGCGATGCATTTCACGATCAACCTTCAATAGACTATTAAATAATATTGCAATTATCGGTCATATCTCAAGTACGGTTACTTTGGCTGCACACTATGTCGAGCATTCATGTCGAGCTTAGAGAATGGATACTTTTCATGAAAAGTGATACTTCACTGAAAAAGAAAGCCCACCTTTTGGTGTGAGAACCTCCAGTCGTCATCCTTAAGGCTCGACGGAGTACTTGGTGGCCTGTAATACTTCGATCACCAGAGTCATCAATGATTGTAATGCAAACTCAAAGGTATAAGTTTACCGTTGGTGACGGGACAGACATAGATTTCGCGATAGATGGTGGGCGAAGAGCCTTGTTCCTGGGCATTTCGCGTGGGCGAGGGGACAGGCCCCGACGCACTGGATCGGATGACACAACGGATTGCCGTCGCCGGAGGCTTTCACGGCTATTGAGTCTGCCGAGGCACTTTATAGAATGTAAAGAGAAGCGAGAAATAGGTGCATACATTGCAAAGAATGTGTTGGCGTAAACTAAGTAAATAACGAGGGTTAGCAGGTGGCGGCTGAGTTGAAAAGGTGGACGCAGCGATCACCAACATTTTGAGACAGTAAAAAAGAGTGTCAGGAATATTAAGTTGTACGGCATTGCCAGCCACTGAACAGGAATTTTTCACTGAGCATTGATAGCGTGAAAATACCCTGAAACTCACGCAAACGAGGGAGGCGATCGCGCCCACGCTATAAAGTTTTCAGCAATGGAACCGTTGCAAATATAGTACTAGTTCCATACCAATTAATGATGCCAGTTGTAAGTGTGTTATGAATCAACGAGCGTACAACTTGATTAACCGAGCTTGAAGCAGATGATTACGAGAGAATGTTAGGGTAAATAGCACTTACCTCATAGTCTTCGTACGGGTTGTGAATAAGAGGTACATGAGCGTGCTAGTCACGATAATATCTGTAGCTGTTGTCATCGTAAGGCCCACTGTGAAGAGCCACTGTCCAAAAAGTCCGAGTCAGTAAACAATGCGCGAGGATGTACACGACGAGCGAATGCTTACACGGGCCTCTCTGTTGAATGCAGAGTATGTAGGGAAACGAATCCTGTGTGGAAGATTAATGGCAATATTTCTGGGTAGAAATGGAAGTCACAATGCTGCCGTAGTAGCTAGATATGCTGTTAGGACTTCATTGATTTCACATATGGACGAAATAATCACCTGCAGAGAAGCCTAATCATGGTATTCGTCACGAAGCCAAACTTGTGTGCTAGATACAACGTACCTAAGCGAGCGAGGCTGAGGAGCAGCTAAGTTGGTAATTGAGGAATGAAAACGATTGAGCCTTATCTTACAACTTACTATAGGTGTGGCAATAAACCAATTTCTCCTACTCACTGTGAATTTTATTTACATTAACAGATAGATGAAAAGGTGCAATGGATGTGGCGTACAAAGGAAGATCCGATATGCAAAGAAACTTCCGATACGTAAGTTGACTTGAGGCCAGGAATAGGAAAAAAAGATGGCGTCTTACCAGTGTACCACAGAAGTCAACATCGTCTGCGGGTGTAGCGAGTTAGTTTCGGTGTGGGGCAAGCTAGAAGATAAACAAATCGTACACTCAACAGTATTGTGAACTGTATCGATAGATATGTTCAAACGTAGGAAGGGTTAAGACCGTTCACTTACCCCGATAGTCCTGGACACACTATAATTATAAAAGCAGGAATGATAGTACGGAAGGCCCACCATGGTGTTGTATCGACCACTTCGACTTCTCCGAAGTGTGTGATAAAGTAATACCATAGGCCAGCCCATATGAAAGCGGTGTGTACAACGTCTATCACCCTAGAAGAATTATTTTTCCCGCGGACGAACCCTATGCTAGGTATTTGCACACCATACATATAGTACCTATTTTGTGTTTAGCAGGTTGTTGGTGAGGTATCGTACGACTCACCAGCGCCTTCACTTTGAAGGAATCCTCGGAGTATACCTTAAAATAAACAATACATTGGGCAGCTACCCCACCCGATAGTCTATGGCTCATTAGTAAGGACGCGGCATCCGCTGCTACGTGGTTTGGCATGGCCAGTGGCTTACGTCGTCGCGAAGAGACTTCCTAGAAGAAGTGCACCCAGAGTAGAAGGGACATCCAACGAGGTCATAAGGAGAATAGTGGTACTGTCAAAAGATACGCTCAAAACTAGGAAACCGTTTGAGACACCGTTAATCATCCGATCCCAGACTCCACGCCGAGTCCACGGAAGTAAAAACCTACTTCCCTCCCGACCGAAGGAAGCAGTTATCCTAGTATAAAACGTTCGTTCATAGTTATGTGCTGGTTGCAGAAGTTAGAATATAATTAATCAAAGTGAGAAGTCCTTTTCTAAGAATTGGTTAGAACCAAAGAGGATTAGGTCAAGACAAGGTCAAGATGAGGTCTTCGAACTACATCACCAACATCACCCTCTAAAAATAATATGCCACAATGCAGACACTGCCACCAATTTACGAAATCGACCATCGGTGACGTCAATCTCAGTCTATGTTTGTAAGATGATAACGCGCGCTCTTCTGCGACACATTTCACACAAAACATCACGACGATTCACATTCTAATGTCTTCGGGAAGCAACCCAGTATCCTCAGTTCCAGGTGTGCTCTTGCGATGAGAAGCCTGCCATACCTTGCATTAAAAACAGGTTATTTTATTTGTAGTTGAAGCCCCAGCTTGGTTCACTGCAGCATTTGCTCGAGAGAATGCAGAAAATACCGCTCAATATGCGGCTTTGACCACTCAACTCAACGCCGTTACCGCAGATGTCGCACGTGTAAGTGCAATTTCTTTCATTCCATTCGTGAGTGGGTGTTTAGGTGACGGCCCACGAATAGCTCCGAAACAATCGTTTTGGCAGTGGCGGTCATAAACTTCCATATGTTATGATTCCCCTCCGGAATGGTGATGATCCAACCAAGTCACCTGTGAGTTCCACCCCCGCCGAGTTGGTCTGATTGGAGTAACTCAACCCCAATCAGCACAACCTCCCTGCTCTAACAAGTGCAGAGGTGATTGGGTGCCTCGAAGACCCAGAGCTATCCGCTTACATCAGAAATTATGGCATCAGGCCTGCATCGGACTCACTCGATGCCCGAAGAACCTCTCTGAAATTATACGTTGGGTGTACTCTGTTGTAGCTTTGACCTTCCAGATATTTGCCTCTTCTATCCCGAAGCTAGGTGTCGTGATAGAAGTAGAACCGCATCGACGGCTACAATCGACGCAAAAGAATAAAATTAATAGATCCGCTAGCTGGAAAGTAACAATTATTATATAAAGCTTCCTCGATGGGGAGGTAGACGGGAAAAGGGGTTTAGGATATGGAACGGAAGTAAAATCAAAGGTGGAACAGGCTTGAGTTCTTACAAAACTTTGATACACCATGACTCGCCGTTCCAATGTTCTTAATTCAATTCGGGGCGCCTTTAATTACGCTGGTATTCTGGTTAATCGAACATATCAAGGGTATAGTCACAGTGTAACCCACCAAGTTCACAACGCTTGCCACATACTAAGCCTCAGGTTACTACTTCCTCAGTAGTTTACTCCAAGCTTCGCGGAACGGCGAGCTCGCCAGAGTTTTCCAGTTTCCAGTTCATGCAGCCACGCAATGAGAGGCCATTTACTCATTACGGTGTAGTCATTGGAATTGTTATACAGGGTTGGTATCTAAACGGAGTGCTCACGCTTGAGGCTACTAGCTGTTTGAGAAAACTGCAACATGCCAGGACTCGAAAGAGGGGCATAATTTCTAGAATGGAATCGTAGGTTAGATTCTGCCCAGAGAAAGAAAAAAGATTTCACCTTTTTCTGGTAGGTCTGGCCCATTGATATTATTCTTTTGGAATAATTCGTGCAGAGGGCAATACTGGGCCCGTTCCTGTTCAACCCAGGCCGAATATTCAAGATAGGAAGCACAAGTTCGCTAAAATTTCCGGGAGAGCAACCAAGGCGCAGTTATGCCGGTGGGACGAGAGAACGTTAGACGGTTCGGAGTTACATTACTCTAGGGGCCAGCCATCCTGTAAATTAAACTGGAAATCATTTACTTGTATGAAGTGAATGCGTAGCCTGCCTTCGGAGAGGTTTAGCGCCCATAGTTATGGTATCGTTTCAATTAACTAATCCCAAATTACCCTGGTTGCCTGTTGGCCATCGAGGACGGGTGGATGGGATGATGAAGTGCACACGCAATTGAAAGAGGCAAATAAACTGATTACATAAGTCGTGAACGCGTTTACTGCGACGACCAAAATTCTACGGAGCAGGTTCAGAGCAGTCCATCATGTCCCAAACTCCCGTTTTTGTTATGAGTGAGTTTTTTTATGGCTGTATAAGCTATCAAAACGCTCAGATCACCTTGTAGACACTGCGCCTGAACGGCAATCTGGCCGAAAGGCGCAGATCTCCAATATTACCGCGGCCAAGGTGGTTTTATCGTCATAACCCATAAATATCCACCATGCTTATGTCTTTATAGACGGTTGCAGATGTGATAAGGACGTGTCTAGGCCCGAAGGCGATGCTGAAAATGATTTTGGATCCGATGGGAGGCATCCTGTGCGCAGAATAAGTTTAATATTGTGTCACTGATACTCAAGTCTGAGGCAGGCTAACAAACGACGGGAACGCGATTTTGCGAGAGATTGACGTCGCGCACCCTGCGGCGAAGAACATGATAGAGCTGAGTAGAACTCAGGATGAAGAGTGTGGAGATGGGACGACAACAGTTATCATTTTGGGTGTGTCCATCACTATCATGCTTTCCCAAAAGTTTCACTCATATGAAACGCAGCTGGAGAAATCCTTGCGCAGAGTCTTTCACAGCTCGAACGCGACATCCACCCGGTTGTCATTATCTCTGCTTACAACAAAGCACTCAAAGCCGCCCTGGAGATCATCCAGCAGATATCGATCCCTATCAATACATCGGACGACGAGGAGATGCTCTCGCTTATCAAAACATCGATTGGGACAAAATTCGTCGTACGATGGTCCGATCTCATGTGCAAGCTTGCCCTCCAGGCTGTACGGGTTGTTGCTCAAGACGAACATGGCATAAAAACTGTGGACATCAAGCGGTACGCCCGCGTGGAAAAGATTCCGGGTGGTGAGATTGAGGAGAGTGAGGTGCTGAACGGTGTCATGTTGAACAAGGATATCACACATCCGAATATGAGACGGCGGATAAAGAACCCTAGGATTATTTTGTTGGATTGCCCACTGGAGTACAAAAAGGGAGAGAGTCAAACAAACATGGAGATTTCGAAGGATGGTGACTGGGAGCGTGCACAAAACATCGAGGAGGAGCAGGTCAAGGCGCTTGTCACTCGTATCATCGAGTTCAAACCGGATCTGATCATAACCGAGAAGGGTATCTCAGGTATGTTTCACCTTCTTCCTCCCTGTATCTCTTTCTTAAAGTCCTATACAGATCTTGCACAACATGTTCTTGTAAAACATAACATCTCCGCTTTGAGGCGTGTCCGCAAATCCGACAATAACCGTATTGCACTTGCTGTCGGGGCCACCATCGTCAACCGAGTCGAAGATCTACGCGAATCCGATGTTGGTACAACATGTGGCCTCTTCAAGGTCGAAAAAATTGGCGATGAGTTCGAATCCTGCTTACTCCTCAGCCATGAGCACCACTAATCGATTTATTACAGATACTTCTCTTTCCTCGTCGAGTGCAACACCCCCAAGGCTTGCACAATCCTGCTGCGCGGTCCATCAAAAGACATCCTTAACGAGATCGACCGCAACCTTGCTGATGCGATGTCCGTTGCCCGCAACGCTGTTTTCAACCCGACGCTCGCCCCTGGTGGTGGTGCAACGGAAATGGCTATCAGCGTTGGCCTTCACCAGCGTGCACGTACCATCGTTGGTGTCGAGAGTTGGCCATTCCGAGCAGTTGCGGACGCGTTGGAAGTAATTCCTCGGACGTTGGTGCAGAACAGTGGTGGAAATGCCATTCGTGTCTTGACAGAGCTCAGGGTCAGTTAAATGGCCCACCAACCTTCTAAGTGTCTGGTACTCATGAAATCCATGTATAGGCGAAGCATGCGAATGGCGAGCACTCCTGGGGCGTTAACGGCGAGACGGGTAAGATCGTGGATATGAAAACCTACGGCCTCTACGAGTCCGCAAGCGTCAAGGTGAGATGTCTTATTCACAATTCACTGCCTCTCCCTTTGCTCAACTTGCATTGCAGATACAAACTCTCAAAACCGCCATAGAGGTTAGTTGAACTTTATTTATCCATCCAGTTGAGTCTGTACCTGACACTCTCTTACAGGCGGCTCGTATGCTTCTTCGGGTAGACGACGTCGTCCAGGCTATAAGGAAGGACAAGGAGCAAGGGCAGGGACCGCCGCCTGAAGAAATGATGGAGTAATCTAGACCAAAATACAATTCTGTAATCTTTCAGACAAGGATCACTTGTGACAGGACCTTCTAAGATGCGAGAGATCATAGGATAGCTGGTTGAAGTCTAAGAGCATTGATGGTGTAATGGTAACATTGGGTCTTCCCATGTAGTGACTGGCCTAGCCCCGGGTTCGATTCCCGGTCAATGCA
>JABCKU010000295.1:0-15866 GCA_018221655.1 Myochromella boudieri | reverse complement strand
CAATACAAGTTTACAACCAACCATCGTGTATACACTAAACGAACGTAAACTACAGTACATCAAACTAACTACCCACACATATAAAGTAAATTATATACACTCGTCGAAAATCCAAACACATGTCCGGGGTGGGGGGGGAGGGGTATCCAAAAAGAAACAAATACACTATATCACAGATCATCAGCCCAGTCCATCAGTCCGCCTCCTCACTCTAATTCTCAAATCTAATCATCCCTCCTCGACCAACAAAACGCCCCCTCCCACCCGGGCAACCCCAAGTCCGTTCCCCCACCCCACAACCCCTGGCCCTGCCCTTGTCCTTGTCCCTGCCCTTGCCCATTACCCGCACCACCCCCACCCCCACCCGCCCCAGCCATCCGCCAACTCCCAACCAAACTCTCCCCACCCACCACATACCCATAAAACACCGCCGTCCCCATGTCCACCCCCACTCCTGCCCCTCCTACTCCTCCACCCGCCCCAGCAGGCACCCGCCTCAAACAAACCAACCCATCCCAAGCCCTCACCCGCCCATAATAGCTGAACGCACGAAACGCATGTGCGTGTCCCGCGTCCGGTGCGCCGAAGAGGAGGATCTCGCCGGGGGGGACGCCTGTGCAGGCTAAATTTGAGTCCGAGTTTGAGTTTGAGTCCGAGTTTGAGTTTGATGGGTGATTGGAAGAGGAAGCGGAAGAGGCACAGCGCCGGTGCCAGTCGTGTGTAGGCGGGAGCGGAGCGATCGGCGTTCCGTCTGGGGAGGTGTAGAATCGGGACGGGGAGGGGGAGGGGCCGGGGTCGTCTGGGTCCCAGGGGGTGAGGAGTGCGCGGTCCAGGGCTGCGGTGGGGGAACGAGGACGGCGGGTGCGGGTGCGTCTGGAGGGACCGCCGTTTGTACTGGAACTGGAACTAGAAGCGGAAGCGGAAGCGGAAGCGGAACTTGAACTCGAGCTCGGCGTGGAGCCGGAACCGGAGGAGCTAGATGAAGAATGACTAACATCCGAAGCGTTCGACCCCCCGCTCCCCGCTCTCCTCCTCCCCCTCCCCTCTCTACCACCCCTCCTCTCCTCCCTCACCCTAGCCCTCTCCTCCCTAACCCTCACCCTCTCCGCCCGCCTCCCCAACGCCGCCCTCAACGCCTCCTTATCCAGACACGCACGACACACGTCCACCGGATGCGGGTATCGGTGTCCCACCCCGTCCCCTCCGTTTTGGTTTTGGTTTTGGTTTTGGTTTTGGTGGGTGCAGTCATAGTGTCTCCCAACATCGATGTACCCCTTCTCCCCCTCGTCGGCGTCTTCTTTGGCAAGGAGCTCGAGGCCGTAGGCTTCGTTCCCCCGTGCCTCCTGCTCCTCACCTCCTCCGCGCCAACGTCGATACACCGCCCCACCCCCACCCCCAGAACCCTGAGTCTCCACCCAAACCCTCTCGACCCCGTCAGCATCCGCATCCGCCCGCCCACCCCCATAGGGCGACACGCGAGGCATGCCCTCCCCTGCGAACCAGGCGTTGCCGAGGCCGGAGTGGGGGGCGTGGGGGGCGTGGAGGGATGGGATGTATGTCTGGACTTGGGTTTGAGTTTGTGTTTGGGTTTGGGTTTGAGTTTGAGTTTGGAGGAGGTGTGCGTTCGCGTTGGACCCAGGGGAATCGGAGGTAAAGTAACTCCCGTGTGTCGATCCGAAGCTCGGTGGAAACAAACCCAAGGAAGACCCAGGGCCAGAGACTTCCCCGACGACACCATGGTACTCCCTCAGCCTAACGAACACCGTCTGCGCCATCGTCACCATCGCCAGGCCCTCCAGCTCTCCCCTCGAGGGCCGGCGGTGCGCTAGGGGCCCGAGGAGGAGGGAGCGGAGTTCTTCGTCCGGGGATATCTAAGTCGAGTAAGGTTACAATGAGATATACAATAGGATTGGTAGGGGAAGGAAAAAGACCCACGAGCATCTTGCCCATCCAAAGGCCCTCCAGCCCCCCCAGCTCATACGCCCGCCCGTATGGAACGCGGGGGAGCGGGCGGGCGGGGTCGCCGCACATGCGGAGCCGGTACCAGTCGCAGTCCCATTTCCTGCTTTTCCTTTCCGCAGACCCGGGGTGGGGGAGGTCGTCCGAGTGGGGTGCCTTTCCCTTCCACCTGGGATGCGGCTCCGGCGCAGGCGGCCAGCCCGGGAGCACGAACGGCGGGGGTCTCTCCGGAAACCCCGCCCCTTCGTCCTCGTCCTCATACTACTCGTCTTGTAATTCAGCAGCCCCCCAAATAACTTTCCGTCTCCCCGCCCGATCCCTAAAGCCGCTCCCACAGGGCACCCTAGCCACCCACGCCCACGCCACCTCCTCCACATCCTCCCTCGTCAGCGTCCCCGCCTCCCGCCCGCGCACCACCACCCCCCTCTCCCTCCCCTCCGCCCTGGCCCTAGCGTCCGCCTCCTCCCGGGTGCGCGCAAAGTGGGGCGGGATGGGGGGCCGGAAGACCTCGTCGAGGGCGAAGAAGAGGAGCTTGGCGGGGAGGGAGGGGAGCGGGAGGGAGAGGAGGGGGCGGGAGGAGAAGTGCACGGAGGAGAAGGTGCTGGGGGGTGGGGAGGGGGGGTAGGGCCCGTGCGGGGTGGGGATGGTGGTGGGTTGTTGGTGGTGGTGGTGGTGGAAGGGGGTGGGGAGAGGGGGGATGAGGTAGGAGTGGGGCGGGGCGAGGGCGGCTGGGTAGCGGAAGGGGAGGAAGACGAGGGGGAGGAGGAGAGTGCGGAGTTGGGCGCGTTCGGGCGGGGACATTGATAGAATAGATTCTGCGTATTTCATTAGTAAAAGAAAGAAATAAAAAAGAAAGGATAACATACCCTCCGACGTCAACAACCACATCAACCACAACCCCCAACACAGCACCGGGCTCTCCACGGGCCACCCCGCTCCCGAACCCTCATAGCCCCTACTCAAAAGCAGCCTCCTCACAAACACGTCCGCTCTCCCCCACATCACCAGCTGCCTCACGTTCTTCCCCTCGTCCTCCATCATCATCCCCACCCCAATCTGCAGCGCCTCCACCACCCCCACATCCCCTTCCTGTTGTGTATGAGCATGAGCAAGACCAAGCCTCGCGCCCCACCAAACGTCCCCCCTCCTAAACACCCTCATCGCCGCCACGCACCTCCCCAGCTGCTCCGCCGCCGCCCCCGGCCCCGGATCGAAGGCCCTCCGCCTGTGTGCGCCGACGTCGAACTTGGAGCGGAAGATGCTGGCGTATAGAGTGGGGTGGGCGGAGGGGGAGAGGAAGAAGTGGAGGGCGCGGCAGGTGAGGGTGAGGGGGAGGAGGGAGGAGGGGGGGCCGAGGGGGGTGAGGGATGTTAGGTGCAGGAGGATTAGGGTGAGGAGTTCGGGGGGGAGGGTGAGGAGGGGTGAGGGGGAGTGGGAGTGGGAGACGTCGAGGTCCATGTGGTAGAGGATAACGGTGTTTAAAGTCAAACAAAGGAGAGAGAAAGGAACGAAAAAGGGAAATATACAACCCTTCCCTTGCTTTTCTTTTTTTACATTTCATCCTCAGCGGCCTGCTTTTGCCCGTACGTACAACGCCATCCTCCTGGTCTGGTCTGGTCTGGTCTGGTTCGAAAAAAAAAGTAATCTCATCACCCACGTCCGAACCCCGACTCCGCAAACTGGCAACGGCGATACCCGTTCCCATACGGATATACCTTTCAACAAGATTGCGTTCGATGATGTGATCCCGATCGATGTCGATGTAATTGATCCCCGTCGCTGAATTAGAGTATATGCGTGGTGGGAGTTTTCTTTTTTGGGTGGGGCGACCTCTCCATCGACGATCGTGAGTGATAACTCCTTGGTGTATCTGTATCTGATGGTTGATAGAGTTGGAGCAGCACATCCAGGTATTCACAAACTGGTTCAATCCGGGAACTCATAACCGATGTAGCCTCTGATATGCCTCACGCCTCGAAACGCGTCCCAATTTGTTACACAACCATCGAAGGTATCGCGCTCCGACCATTCCCTACTTTGACTAGACAGGCAACATCTACCATCTCTCCATCGACGAGGATATCTGATGGTATGTATCCCGATGCCCCCAGGTATTCAGCAAACACGTCCAATCCGGAAACTCCTAACCAATGGAGCCCTACCATAATCACTCTGATAAATCATAAGCCTCACGCCTAAATAACGGCATGTTAGAGTTGTAGCCAGTCCCAAGATCGACTCCAGCCTCTGGTCTCCTCCGGTGTACATCCATGATAATCCCATACCCTCAAATATTTTAACACATTCGTCCAATTTGGAAACTCCCAACCAACGGAGCCTATCCGATAAACCTCATGTACAGTACATCCGTCCGAGTCCTCCTCTTTCCGAAGTCTAAATGACGCCTCGAAATGCGTTCCCGTCCCAATCAACGTAGATACCTGATAGTGATAGCTCTTTGTGAATATGGTGGTTCGATAGAGTTATAGCCTGACGGACGTCCAGATAACCCGATACCCCCAGGTATTCAACGAACTCGTCCAATTCGGAAACTCCCAACTGATAAAGCTCTACCAGAATCACTCCGATAAGCCTCACGCGCATACACTCTCCCCATCTTGAGTCTAAATGACGCCTCGTTTCCTAGCACGATCTCCTTCGATGCACATCCAGATAACCCGATACCCCAGGTATTCAGCGAACTCGTCCAATTCGGAAAATCCCAACCAACGGAGCCTATCCGATAAGCCTCATGTACATGTACATCCATCCTCCTCTTTTTGAGCCTAAATGACGCCTCGAAACGCGTTTCCTCTGTTGCACATCCAGATAACCCGATACCCCCAGGTATTTAGCGAACTCGTCCAATTTAGGCCCGTAGAGGTATAAATACGGCTGTGCGGTTCCCGTTTTCCATACTGCGATCCCTGGAGTAGAAAACGCATCCAAGAAACGTGTTTCAACGTGTCAATATTTTTCCGATATGAAGTCAATTTTGACGGGTTTCACCCCCGCCATACTTGTACATGTGGCCAGCAGTCGTCGGAGGATTGGATCTATCATACTTAGATACTTTTCACAGTGCAGCACCATGCCCGGATTACAGTTCTTTGACCAAGTTCAGTCCTGGAAGCATTAATAGGGCTATTTGATGCCCGTTTTCCATACCACGATCTCTGAACAGGAAAACGCATCCAGAAACGCATTTCGGCGCGTCGAGATCTCGTACTAAAATAGGGGTGCACGTGACTGACGCGTGGTCGAGACTCGGAACCTCTTCGTTCACACCGATGGAGCAATTTAGATGGTTCCCACTTGTCAGTCGTGAGTATCATGCCAAGCATTGCCCACAAGTACTCTCTTTGGTGATTCCGAAAAACGCGTTTCTTCTCCACATTCCTTTCAGCCGACCTCGCCGATGCTCTTACACAGAAAGCTTGCATGTATGTATATCGTGGCCCCATGGGCCACGGCTGGCCACGGGGATATTGAATAATTGAAAGAGATCAACCCTCATTGGAGCATCACCCCAAGTAGAACACAGCAAGATCTTCTCTCACCCTCCTCAGGTCCACCCCCCCTCCCTCCCAGGCTTGTCACATCGCCGTCCACCCTTAGATTTAACTTTTCCATACACTAGCGCATCGAGCGAAGCAGGGGCGGTATCAAAAAAGAAAGAAAAAAGCAACATTGACTTCTTGACATGGTGACAGGGGCGGGCCGGGACGTTTCGGGATTTTGTTAATTTCCCGCGATGACAGTGCTCATTGTGCACTACAGTCCACGGCGGTCACTGTCATGCTGTCGACGTCGCTACTGTCGACCTGCCAGACTCGAGTGGGTCACCTTCCCGAAACATCCGTGTCATGACGATGACGATTCAGTCAGTATACTCGGATGTCCGCCTTACGATCCTAAGGCCCGGTTCCTCTGGAGGGGTCTGAGTGATATGTAGTGTGCCTCGGTGGGATTTTGGACCGGGACCTATGTAGGAGAAGTGGGTCACCCCCCCCCTCTCGAAACCTCCGTGTCATGACGATGAAGACTCACGCCCGCCTCATGGTGCCTCAGTGGAGATTCCCTTTCGATCCCGCGTAGTCTGGAATGTGAATTCTACCGTCGTGTTCTTTGGACTCGGATGGATGCGATTTGGCTTGACTTGAGCCGAACAATCCAACCCAATCAAGGGCAAGGACAAGGACAAGAGGAAACGACCCGCCCGACCTCGCCCACACGGGAATGAACTATACGTAAGTGGCAAAACCCAATGACCTTGAAATCTTACGGTACGAGTATGACGCAGCAACCAGTAACCAGTAACCAGGCGGGCCCAGGGATGGCAGCGGCGGCAGGGTCAACAACAGCATAGCTTTGATCCATGAAGACCTGACATGTATTCATTGTAGATCGGCGGCGATTCGGACGGAGGATCGAGTTGGAAAGTGAACTAAGGCGTCAAGACCTCCAATGCGGAGAATCAGCGAACTTGTCGATATCGCGACGTTCGGGGGGGGTTCAATAATCGTTTCCTGAGATTCCTCATGCGGAAACGAAAAAAAAAAAAATGTGCGAGGTGACGGCTCTTTGTGAGCATTACATACTGTGATATGACGCAAACACTGCCAGGGACAAGTTAGATGATAACGGGGGCTTGACATGCCGACAGGACGCAAGATAGAAGGACTGGATCGCGATTCGGGCGGACGGGTGTGAGTCAAGAACCAAGGCGAGTCGAGTCGAGTCGACAGGCATCGAGAGGGTGTTTAGATTGGGATTTGGAGTACGGCTCCCCGACGGATCGTACACTTGGCTCAGTCCTTCTGAATGGGTGGCACTCTCGAACTATCTTCTCGCCCCTCGAAACGGTGATGGGACGGGATCTCTGGAATCACGGCATGTAGTGACAGTTCTCGTTGACCGCCTCCTCCACACCCTTTCATCCACTTCAAAAAAACAACACCTTCCCGACATGTTAGACATTGCGTGTGAGTACATGAAGAATGACTCGAATCATCTCCGTACACACGCTCACGTTCATCATGCGTTACTTCATAGGTCAGGGCCGCCCAGAACCTCGAATAAAATCTCGAAATCATTTTTCTTGTCATTCGAAGCCTCCACAACTTCCGTGAAACGTGTAGGGGGTGGCTTCAATTCACCTTTTAACCCCAACCCGACCCTCGAGCCGAATAGATCCATGACGCAGCTTGAGTCATAACGCTCAGTCGTACCCGGTGTCTTACGGTATGACGCAAACATATAGGGACGACGATTAACTAGCTGACTGATCGACATGCCGATGGGTCCAGGATACTCCGTGACGAACCTAGATGCATGTAAACATCGCGATTTGGGCGGGAGAGGGGAGGCGGCGGAGACGGTACCAACTAAACGACCTGGATACGGTTCACGGTTCCACAACATGTCCGGGACCTGGAGACTTGGACCCATGGGCGAAGTGGTACCTTCGCCGCCCCGGTGATTCGTTTTCCTCGTATGGAAACAAAAGTCGAGCTGTGAACTGCACCCGGTCCACCGCACAACATAACACATCTTACGGTATGATGCAAGCACAAGGACAGGGACGACGGCGGGGGCGTGCCGATGTGGTTTAGGCATACCTCCGCAGCGAGCCCCACGTAGTGCGTTGCGATTCGGGCGGAGGAGAAAAAGAGAAGAGAGGTGAAGCGAGACATGAAGAGGTGAGGCATGGAAGAAAGGTAGTGGATCTCATGGAGCTGAGGATGGGAGCTTTGAGGGTTTCAGCTAGAACCCATCCCCTTCACTCGAAACGAGGGTCAGGCGCGATTCTTTGATGGTGCGCGGCTGTCCCATCCTGCCTTGCTTATCGAGGCGTATGGTTTGATCACGGTTTAGCTTCCCAGGCGGAATAACAAGTCCCAGGCAAGACGCCCCGTTTACATGACCTAGACCTCATTCGAGCATGATGGAGCATGCCGTTCCGTGGCATTATTCTGCCTCTTAGTCGTTAGTTCGCCGCGTAGGAATCATCACTTCATCGAGATCGCCACCACAGCCTTTCTCCTACCAACTCAGCACGAAGCATATCTGACAGAACCTTCCCGTCCCACATCTCTTACGAAACACTTGGGTATTCCACTGGAACCTTATTGTGACATGAGGGCAATGGCAGCGAGCAGGAACACCTCCTCAAGGCTCCAGATACCCCTTCCCCCCGTTTACCGTCCCTTTCCAGAGTCAGATGATATACATGTGCAGCACCAGGCATGCCGGCTCCCCACCATAACCACTAGACCGGGGCTCTTCTTACTCCGATTTCGTGGGACCCCACCCTCTTATCGAGTTCAAGCTTTTCGGATGGGGTACCGTGACCGCCATCGTGTGGTGTTTGCCTCAGTAGCACATCGGGATCATCATCTCTCATCGCTCATCACGGACAATCATCCAGTTCACAGACTGTGAATGCTTCAATCAACCACGCACCCTCACTCTACTAAGTATACTCACCCCAAAAGTGACCGTAGCTCTGGATGGGACCTTCCCTTTCCGGCTGGGCTTGACATTCGCCGTTGATGGAACTGTTACATAGATGAAGAACTTGAATGCCGTCTAGACCTAGATCTGGGCCGTGCGAGTAGTTGGTGAGTTATATATGGCCATCTTTGACAACCTTACTGATGTTCATTCATTTCGTTTACAAGACAAGAGATCCGTTGGCCCTTGCTTGCAACCCTAGATCTTATTATTTCCCGCCTTGTTACGCGACGGCGTGGATTCAGATATGCTCGAAGACGGCCCCCGCAAAGCGCGCCGATCCACCCACTCATCACACCTCCCTCCTTGGCATGGGTACAGGTGTTGGGTAGAGTTTCGATCATCCCGCGTGTCGTTTTGATGCAGGTGGGCACTCTCTCGTAAACCCAATTCTCACTCGACGTGAGCTCAATTCATTCATTCCGCATACGTCTGCGTTGATGGACCCCATTAATCTTTGACAGGCTCCGGTCTTGGGCCCACTGGCTATAACCAATTCGAGGTCAAATTCATTGTCCGAGCGCTTCTTCGAGACCACACTAGGAAAGAACAAAGCGGGACCGCGACGGCCGCTATCCCTTTACCGGGTCCGGTTGCTGTGGACAACGTGTAGTGGCGACGGCCTTTTGAATTAACGGGAAATACATGGGCGTGGAGCATTACGTTCGTCGTCGTTATAGGAAACTTCAATGGTATGATACGGCCGCCGTCCAGATGACCTCGAGTTGTTTAACTTATTGACGGTTATGTTCTGCCAGGTTCACAACTTCGGCCCCTGCGACCTATTCAAGTTCATATAGTAAGTGACCCACCCATACCTATTATTCCCCAACGTAACAGAAACCTGGTACCTCCCCAATTTAATATAGCCCCAACCTGTTATTGTATAACCCAACCAGTTCATCGGCGGTTCGGCTCTTATTCGAAGCCATTGAAGCTCTATCCATCTTCTGCTTAGAATATCCCTTTGACGTCAAACTTTGCACTACCTCAGATGACAGGGAACATAGAAGAAGATGGAGGCGTAGAACGACAGGGTGGAGAAGAACTACCGTTTGATAACGTTGCTGCACATCATTCCTTCTCCTTGACACCCTCCCTGATCTGCACTCTCCCTATTTTGATTTTCGGTCGCAGGCGATGCATATGTTGCGTCTCTGGAAGCATAGAAATCGAAATCACATAGTAGTGAGGTTGGTGGCAAAAGCCCCACTTATCACGTACTGGTGCTTCCTTGGCGCTCACCGGGCGAAACCTTGTCCCAGTCCTCTAATATAATTCTGGGGTTGGCGAGACGACCGAACTGTGCTCCGTGAAGAGTGACCCCGGACCTTTTTTCTTTCGCATTCACATTAGGCGCCCTTCATACTTTCCCCATTACCTTGATTTCGGCCCAGTGGCGGTAGGCGTACCACGATTCGAATTTATCCTGTTGTTGCTGAGCTCCGTTTTTTCAGCATAAGGCTTCATTCAGATTGGTGCTACCAGACTGTCAAGTGTTGCTTGGGAATCCGAATAGCCCTTTGTTTTTGAGCGCTAGCATTATCGACGGCGGGCTTACCCTGGCTAATATTGCGTGCGTATTTCCCATAGGATAATTCCATAACACTACGACTCTGAATGTGAATAGTCATTACCTCGCCGGTAAATGGGGGATGAACTCAACACCTCGATACCAGGCTTCGTGCGCTTTCGGCAGTTTCGCTCATTCACGATTGGTAAACTACCTAGGCTGGATGATGTTGTACATTATTTGAGCTGTCTGATCTTTCAAACTGATATGTGGCGTCGTCATTATAATGACGACATCGTACGGCGCCCTCTGAGCTCCGTTTACTCTTTTCGCGACGTGTACCAGGTGTCCCATGCCGTGGATGCGTATGTATATTTATGCGGCTTGAACATGCATGCCGTAGAAGTGGCAATTCTTTACATCTCACCGTTTTGATATCTGCCGTCCCATTGAAGTTGCCCCCCCCCCGCTACCGGGATCGATTGTAGGTTGTCAGCATACTGGACGAATATTGGCTCTGGCCATTCGTTCTGATATGTCAGAGATATGTTGAGTGCTCACGTTAGTCGTAGAAGTTCAAGCTCAGATGATCACCTTGCGTTCTTGTGACACCATCTGGTTGCGTTCGGCCGGCCTGGAATTGGTGGAGTTATAAATGGTGATGAGTGGCGCCAACGGTACCTCGGCATTCGTAAGCTTAATTCAGTGATAACTACGGTATGATCTAAATGTTCCCTACACGTGTCGATATATTCCAGGTACACTTTTGATCACTACCTGCGCCCACCACCGCCTATTTCACTGGTCTGGAACCACAGGCAAAGAGACTGGGTCCTGGTAGATCGTGTATGCCACTTCGTGCAAATCTGTGCCCACCATCCAACTCGCCGTACCTCACCGCAGGGCAATCTCCCTCTTGTGGCGGTCAGGTTCATCACTATTACGGAGACGGCGAGTACGGTCACTATGTGCCTGATAAAATTGAAATTGACCGACAATTATATGTCGGCGGAAGCTGGTCAGGGGCCCCGGCGGGCGTCTCGGGCACAAAGGTGGCACTTCAATCAGGATGAGACCTGCCCACCTACCAGTCTGACCAACCAACTTAGACGTCCCTGAGGCCACTCTAGTCGTGTGGAAGTTTTAGTGAGAGGAATAAAATGGAGCGGACTACGCTCACTAGCGCACCGACCAGGGGGTCTTCACTCTTATCTTTTAGATCCGGTGATAGGCGGAGCGAACTATCGGTCTCCCTGAGTGGCGTGCCAACCTCTGGGGAAAGAAGTTACCTCGTGAAATACGAGGGAGACGAACATCTCCCGGAAATGTCACAAACATTTGTGAAACAAACCCCAGTGGTCTTCTCTAAATCGCCTCCGCGGAGCAAACTAAGACGACCCTCTCGGAGGCTATATAGACCTTCCAAACAACTGAGAAACTTTTATTTTATTGTTATCACGAGTTTTCCAGGCAGACTTTCCGTATTGTGATCGGGAAACAGTTGAAACCATCAGGCTCAGAAGCTCACTTAGGGGTAAATCTGGAGTATGCATCCTTCGAAAATTTGGTTTTGTAGATGACACATTACCAAGATCACCGAGATTTGTCAGGCGCTGTGGAGTGACCCAAAGGACTGGGAAAGGTACCATCTGAATCTGTTTGTGTGGCACGGGAGATCACCGCAAGCCGAGTGCGACGAAACGTGGCAGAACAGGACGAACGTAAATAACACTGATGTTTCTTCGCCTGTGAATATCGTGCCGAATGGCTATGTCTATGTGAGTTTACCATTATTAGACTCCTACGACCACTACCATTCAGTGCCACCGTTTGTATTGTCAGTCACGGACGCTACGAATTCACAAAAGTTTCGTCAATAGCCAAAGGGCAAGAATTGAACTTCTGCGAGTTACTTCAACTGACAGTCTCAAACACCAAACGGTCATTAAAAAACCTGCCTCTTTCTACCATAAGGCAACTGGCCTGAGAGCGAGAACCGTATACCCATACAGTACACATCCATGAGAGGTGATCGGTGATTTCGCACGTCGTCGATAGGGCTTTGAATGTAAGTAATACATAGTCAATAGAATAACGGCTATTGCTAATCTGTTAATCAGGGCAGGATCCGAGGCTGAGGTATGCAACAACATACAAAAACACAAAACTAAACAAGATTCTGCGCTGGTGCACAAGATTGATGTACTTCGCGCCAAAGGCGATACAGGATGGATAGAGCATTTGTGTCCCTAGTGACACTGTTAATCAATGCGAAACCTGAGGTTGAGGAAGGAGAGCAACGTACGGGTCCCTACGCGCCCTACGTTTGAAAGATTCACCCAGGCGGTATTAACAGGGCTTGTGATGCATTAAATATAGGTAAATAGAACTTTAACGTCAATCTATAAAGGTAAAACCCGAAGTTAAGAAGGGGGAATGCACAGATGGAATATAAGGTAAACCAGCGTACAGGTAATAGTAGAATGCGGTTTTAAATTTCGGTTGCGATGTAAAAATAACTGACGGTGTTTGACCGGTAAAGTCGGACAAATTTCGCTTTTGTCCGCTTTACGACCTTTCTTACTGCTAAGAAAACACTGAATCAGAGTGGCATTAAGAGTTAAATGTAAAAACATACCAGGTTTAGAGAATTAATTCAAGGCTCCTGTTACGACCAGCGCTGGTCGCTGGGTGGCATTAGTATCTGGCGGTAAAACGTACGAGATTTGAAGCATCGGCGGGCATGAGAAATAAGTAGAACACGCTGAGGGATATGTATATGACTCCATGTAACGGTTGCTTCATATGGGTTAGTACATTGCACACGCATTCTTTAACGGTGTTGTTATCGGCCGAGAGGGGTAACTCCTAGGAACATTTTGAGGTGAACTGGTTGGAGCGACATGCGAACTGCATCGAACCCAGCGTCAGAGGAAAGGAAATGGGAGTTTTGAACCATGCGACTGGAAATGGTGGGTTTCGAACTGATGTGCACAGCTTGCGATGTTGCCTTGAGTCACATAAATCGGGAGATCCTGGAAACGGAGTTGCAGTGGTCCAATAATAGGAAAGCGCGAGTAGTTAGCCTGTCATCAGGGAAGAGAGCTATAGAAATTGACGCGGCGATGAGGGAAGCCTAGACCTAGCAGACTCATGAGGCGGGGGCCAGACCTCGGGGCGAGACACTCACCATATAAATGCTGGTAGTTTCATTTTGGCGCGAGGAAGTGAGCATAGAATAGGCTGGTGAACAGGCAATCTTGAAGGCCCGTAAGTGGCCGTGTATGTAACGAGGGACGGACAGTCTATCGTCAAGACAAAACAGTACTTGTTATTAGTTAATGAAGCGAGCATGATATCGGTTTTCCTTGAACCTGCCAAGGGCGGCGCCTCCACCGAGTTTTACCGCAATAGATGTCGCGGTAGCATCCGAAGGTACCTTGCGAGTACAATTTCATGGAGGAAGTCATTGAAGATTCCAGTGTTCTGATTTCAGGATGGCGGTGATCGCATAATCAGAATTAGTGGCGTGTACGACTTCGGAGCACCCCACAGCATCGTACGACCTGGTGACGGGACACCGGTGTGGGAAGTAGAAGAGGTTGATACTCAGCGGCAATATTCATGAACAAGTTTCTCGACAGACCAACATTGACCCTGATTTTGAAGACAAAAGGAGAGTGTTAGTCAGCAATTCCACACGATCATGCGTTGCTTTTCGGGACCGCGGATTTAATGTGGGACGTCGGACTCTCTTTTGTACTTTACTTTGTATCGAGGCGACGTCCAGTCAATAGGGCCCTGGTCGTCGATGGAACTTCTAGACAGGTGAATTTTTTTTCTACTTTATTTTATTTTATTACAAATTAGGAGCAAGTAGTACTAGTAGGCCCCAATCACTGGCCTGAGAGGCAGGCCGACTGACAGCAACATATGGGCACATGAGTCGATGCTCGTACCAGCAAAACAGCTGCTCAGACTGCAGAGATTTATGACATACCTCCCGCTCATGAGTGAGTATCCGGGCTTCTGTCATTCGTTATCAATGTGCCCAATGCCATTTGTGCTCCTACAGATGAGCATATCTATCCCGGTGGCCACAACCGACCACAAGTAATCTTCCTCCGCTTATAATGCGACTACGATTGGCCCTAAAGGAGTCATCATACCTTAGAACTTCTGTGGCGGGGACCATTTCCACCATCTCATGCCCGGTTGCTCGCTCGTCAAGGGCAAGTAAGTTGCCCGGCGATATGCAGAGCGAACGGTGGTACTCAGGCATGGGGTCACAGAGTGTTGGTGGACGGTATGCTTCACTTCAAAATCTAACTTTGAGAAAACCATTGGCCGAGAAAGACAGGCGCGAAAAGCAGATACGAGTTGAAAGGCGGTTCAAAGCGCACATCATTCCACCCGTGACCAACACCAAGTTCAAACCCAGGAACCGCTGTCCTTCGTCGCGTATTCTGTGATTGCATACGTATGGCTGAGAATATCGATGGGAGAGAGAGTACTGCAGGTCTGCGTTATCCTCACTGAATGGCCTATTCTTGGGGAGGGGGGGTTGTTTGAGCTTGTGGGCGGTACGACAAGGCCTCGTTACTTGTCCTTTTCATCAAGGCAATTTCAAGCCAGCGGGTGCTGGTTAAAAATTTACTCGACCGGTTATAAAGGAAAGGAGTGAAAGTATGTTCTTCAATTTCTACAATATTCTTCTCCCAAAGCCGTTGTCGATAACCGAAACCTTCTACAAATTTCGGCCCCCGAGTACAAGTGTATAGAACTGCGTAGACTTTAATTAGAACAGGTTAATTAGAAGCTATTACGTCGTATGCTTCTAACGCCAATACGAGTCCTAGCAACTGGCGTGGTTGTCTTTGGTTTCTCAACTGGTGGCATTGACTTTGAAATCAATTGAACCTTGACGAAATGCTCATCCACGATTGGCTTCGAAATTCCGTGGCTACAAGACCGGTCAGCATTAGTTCGGCTGCTTCTCCTGAAATGTCCACATACTTATGTTCGAGATGTTGCTTGAGTGTCTGCAGCGGGTACAACCGTTTTTTCCAATTCAAGCATATTGCACATGTGAACTCTTGAAGTTCGGAGAGAACCACGGGCCGCCGAGGCGTGTGTTGGGCCTCCAAGCCTTTGTAGTGGAAAAAATCCTTTCCTTCTACGGGGATGGATATTTTGTGCCTATAGTTCGTCTAATTCAACGGGTGTAAAGGGATACGAAGATGTCGACGTACTTTCGATGGACATGTTTCAATGCTTGTTGTCGTGGCACAAAGTTGGCAAAATGTGTAGCGCAGTGTATGCAACTCCACGCCTTATCGACATTGGCAGGGTATTTGTCCTCGTGCGTCTGCAAAAGTGTTGCTACTTCAGGGGTCAAAAGGTCACAGGTGTTCGAGTTATCTGCTTCATTAGACTTCATCTGAACGACATGGATAACCTGAAACAACACATATGTTATCGATTTAGAAACCGCACAAAGGTTTGATACTGACGTATTCCCTCCATGTATAAACTTTGCGACCATTAACACCACGATACCGCTGGTTAGGGCAGCGGGAACATATTAGCCTGACGTCCAATTGATCCATATCAGATGTGGATGCTGTGAGTGGATCGAGGCCAAGGAACTCAACGACGGCGGCCGCCATCATAGAGCTCAATATTCCTGGCACGAAATGATTGTCTCCATATTTTACCGATGTTCTACACCGAGCATGAAGACGGACGTCGTCATAGCCAAAACATACACATTGTCTGTCTAACGACTGACAGCCAGCGCATATGAGTATCGATGTCGCGAGATGTAGCCTATCGACAGAGTTCTCTGTCAGTACTTCCTGCTTGGATAACAATGACA
>JABCKU010000294.1:0-15924 GCA_018221655.1 Myochromella boudieri | reverse complement strand
TATAATGTTGGAAACGGGATTGTTCTTGGTCAATCAGTATATTCTACTCATATTTACACTTGTTTACTTTAGATGTTCTTGACCTGAAACCACCACCATCTCCACGCTCGTCATCTCCTGTGAGCTTGTGCACAACATATAATTTTACATGTTTTCTCCTGTCCGCTGGTTTTGTACTGTTGTACATATTGAAAACTCTGGCTGCAACAAAATAATCCTCTATATCAAGATGTCCAATTAGACTACAGCAGCCTGGACATGTTACCAGATGATAGATTGTACAGACAACATGGAAATGTAGTCAGATCTACCAATGCATCATCTTGGTTCAATTATGGAGGTCAGTGGAGCCAACAGTGACAGAACATTCTAAAACTTCATTAGTTGGACATATCATGGATGAGAATGGAAAGCTAAGCCTTTGTGGCATGCTTCCCTTTCACATTCCCACAGGAAGTAGGGCCATTCATGATGAGGATGAACCTCGATGCACAAGAAACAGTTGCATGGACAGCAATCAATTTCTGGTCTGGTGAAGTTCAAAATCCTTCTTTCTTGGCCATGGTTGTCTGGGCATTGGAATGGCAAAATGGGGCAGTGGTGAACAGCATACCTGACACTTGACAAAACTGTTCTATGACAATAGCCTCCAACATCACACTCAAATTAGTCCTTCCTAAAAAAATGTACCTTTTCAGATGGTGGTGAGTCACAGCATTTACTTTAAACAGGGCTAATGAGCGAACAGTGGTATGAACAACTCCAATGAAGAGGATGAACTTGATTCTGTTGAGGAGACAGAGATGGAGGCTGAAGAAGACACAGATATGGCCACAGATGAGGAGACCGGCACACATTCCACGTCCCTTGGCTCTGAGTCTTCTGAAGAATGGGAAATAGGTTCTGAAATTGGGGAGGGCATGTGAAGTTGCCAAGTAAAGTATCAACCTTTGAATAACAACTTCTATGATGTAACAAATCCAATGAAATGTAAGATCTTGAAACAGAATCGATATATTTGGATCCTGAAAAACCAAAAAAATCACTTGTTTATTTGTTAGTATTTGGTAGAAAGCCTGAGACCTTGCAAGCAAGGTAATATAAAATCTTGCATGGCATCGCAGACCACGAAATCAAACAGTCAACAAACAGTACAAGCAGCTGGTTTATGAGCCTGGTCACCCACTCTTGACAAACTATTTACAGTATGTCTTCGGGTCTGGATACAACTTCAGAACACAGGTCAACATATGCATCACAAGGTCTAGGAGTACTTTTACCTTCCCTGGATTCATGAGATCAAAGGGATCAATTGCACGTTTGATAACTCTCATGAGTTCTACAGTCTCTGCCCCAAGTTCTTTGATCAGATACCCCCTCTTTCCAACACCAACACCATGTTCACCAGTACCTAATTTACATTAACAATACAGAGATAAGAGCATTAAAATAGACATACATGTCCCATCTAAGGCGATCGCGCGGTGTACAAGGCGATGGACTGCACTGCTGACAGCTTTAAGTTCAGTGTCATCACGAAAAAGGATTAGGGCATGAAAATTTCCATCTCCAACATGGCCGACAATAGTGCCCTGCAGACCCGCACTGGCAAGATCAGTTTTAGTTTCATGAACAAGCTGAGGTAAACGTGACACTGGAACACTGTGTACTATATATGTGAGATAGCCAGGCATATGAAAGGAGTCAGTAGTCCTGACCAGACATCTGTTGTCCAACAACGTGTTCCAGGGTATGCTGCCATGGTTGACATCAAGGCATATTTACGATTTTGCCACAAGTCTTCTGCCTCTTGATCCGTGGATGCAAATTCAAAGCGACTACTGCCATGTCTCTTTACAATCTCTTGCACACACTTTGACGTATTGTTAATGCAGGAAGGGTCGCCTTGTATCTTGAAGAATAAGGTATCCTCCACAGGATAAGGATGTTCTACTAGGCCAGCAGCATTGATAGCTTCCATCACTGTTACGGCATCAGCACTATCACGAACGAGCTTCGAAGTGGCAGGCCCCCACTGTGATCATCAAGTAGTTCAACACATTCTTAACTGGGTCAACCCATTATCAGATTTCCTGATAAAACTGCACTCACGGATATGAGAGCCGTATGGTGTGTTCAATATTTCTTGCACCGCACTCACCGCATGTTCTACATCTGGAAATTGAGCCATTGCTACTTTCGTGGGGATGACTGGAGCTAGGCGAAGTGTTACTGATGACAAATGATAAGATTTTTCCTAAAAACACAACAAAAAAGGCTATACCTTCCGTTACAATGCCCAATGTCCCCTCAGCACCAATGAATAGTTTGGTCAGGTCAAAACCAACTGCAGACTTTCTGGCCCGGTTGCGTGTTTTAATAATTTTACCATTGGGAAGGACAGCAGTCTCAAAAACAAATATCAATGGATAACACCTGCTGATGTGACAATAAAAACGTACGAGATTGAGAAACCATTCAGCCCTAGCAGTCCCATATCGCACGGCATTGGCTATGTAGGTGTTAGAGTGAAGCTACGGAACGTGATTATCAGTCTCACTTCCGCTGCAACCTGTGCCTATCATTCCCCCAACGGTCTGCACCGAGCATGAGAAGGCACGAGAGTAGTTAAATCTGAAAAATAAAGTTATCTCACAGCACCCGGACCGGGGTCCAACTGGAATATTCATGTTAGCGATAGCATATAAGGATGAAGAACCCACTGACGGGAAAGAACAGTGGTATTCCTTGCTCCTTGAGCTTTGCGTTGATATCTTCCCAGCGGGTGCCAGATTGGCAAACCAAATCGGAGTCATCATCTTTCGCGCTGTATCAGCATGTACACTCGATATCAGGATATCCTCACCATGGATCTCAAGAATTTGATCCATTTCAGACATGTCCAGACAGATGCTTCCTGACGGATGCTGTACAAAATATATTGATATGAATGCGAGAGAACCCAGTACCGATACATACCCCAGAGGTGTGGCCTTCAAGACTGGTAGCACCGCTATAGGGTGTGATTGGCACCAGGTATTTGCGAGAAATATTGACGATTTTCACAACATCAGATGTACTTTTTGGTCGAACCTGAAAATAAACAAGCTGCCTGAACTTATCGTAAACACAAGGAGTGTAAAATTTACCACGACTAAATGGGGGGCAGCTGGATGATACGAGTTCTCGGAGAAACCATGAGTTCTTAGAGTATCTGGGTCGGTGGATACAGAGTTCGCGCCAGGTAAAGCAGTCCGTAGTTCCTCTATGGCAAGTTTAACCTTGTCATGAGATGCGTATCTTGGTGCATCTTCGATTACTGCTAGCTTGGGCTGGCGCTGGAGACGAGAACTGAGAATGGAACACGAATGTGAAAAACTGTACGATACATACAAATGGGTATAAGCCGACGAGCTCCGTGGCGGCCACTATACAGACAGAGTAAAATACCGACTGTAGGAGTATTCTTGTTTTTACTGAGCCGCGGAAGTTATTAGACCACGGAGAATAGCGAGTGTATGCTGCTTGGGAAGTGGATGAAGTAGAGAAGCGGGTAACATGTTTCTGGGACATGATCAGCGGAGAGATACGCAACCTTTGGAGTGTTCTTAGCATGGTTGAGCTACGAGCACACCGTTTAAGCTTGTAGGAATGTATCAAAAATGTCATAAACAGGAGGGGGTAGTTGTCACCAAAATGTGACTTGAACTCAACTCTGACGCAATCACCATCAGTATCAGCCATTATTTATTTTACTCCACTCAAAAAAGTCAGTTACTATTAGCCTCTCTTGAACGCTCTTGAACGTTTGAACATTAGAACCATGATCGCCGTTGATTCCCCCATTGGAGGACCTCCTCTAGTTTCCAAAGACTATGCTCCTCAACAGCCCGAGCCGCCGACCTCTCAGTCTTCCGACTCTGATACTGCTACAAGTTCGTCCGACCAGTTTGACTGGGATGACAACGAAGACTTCGAAACACACCAAGAAATGGTCAAAGCCAAACGTGGGCGCGCCTTGTGGATGGCTTTCATGAGGCTTTCACGTTTCATACGAGTGATGCTGGCCAGCGTTTTCGTTGCTGTCGTCCTGATCACCCCCTTTATCGTCGTCCAGCTGCGCTTCAAAGGCACCCCCACCGGCGGCCATGTTTACGTTTGGTCACTGTGGCTTACTGTCTCTTGGGCAGCGGCCTGTGTTACATATTTGGTCTTTGATGCTCTTCCTTACGTGGTACTTTCCATCGTCGATTTATTCGGCGGGCAAGTCGAGAGGCTGAAGTTACAAGTCGAGGTATGTAGGCGGCCATGCCCCCCTACCGTATCTCTGATCATCACCAAAATGAATCAGCTTACCATGGCTGTCTCTGCGTGGCTAAAATTGACCTTCGATATATCTTGGGCATGGATAAGCTTGTCTGTCATTCGCACCATCAATCATCCCCTTGGTGGCTACTGGGTCGTTATCAATCGTATCATGCAGGTAAAAGAAAATTGTAACAGAAGTTCAACATCTTCACTTAGCTCGTACATAGGCCCTCTTTGCCTCAAGCATCATTCTCTTGGTGGAAAAGCTATTTCTCCAATTTGTTGCCATCGGCTTTCATCAGAAAGCGCTTGCCGAACGACTTGCTGAGAACCACATAGGCCTTAGAGCATTGGATATGCTCTCCAATGCGCATCCTATTCCCAGTAAGAAATCAGTGTCTGCCAAGCGAGGTCACAAAAGTCCTTCGGCGTCTATGGACCTCTTTAACAAATCTTCATCACGACTCCATAAGCTTGGATTGGGTTCTGTGGAGGCGCCTCCAATTGCAAGCGAAAGCCGTAACATTTCAGAAAAGTGCAAACGCGGACGGCAACGCAAAACTAAGGCCATGAGAAGTGTTATCGTTGACCAGGTAAATATCTACTATCTCTGTTTTTATTGCTACTTCAATACTACTCATAGGTTGGTGGTGCTATCAGCGCAGTCGCCTTAAAATCTTCCAGATTCAATAGAGAGGGGGAGATAAGCGGCCTCCGCTCTGCCAGACGGTTGGCTCGAAAGTTATTTGGGGCACTTAGTGTTGTTTGCCCAACACGGTCTCATTTGATCGTAGAAGGTACTAGTCACACTTCCCATGAATTCCTATATTTGACCGATGCGTCTCAAGATTTCTATCCTTATTTCCGCACAACTACTGAAGCTGTGAGCAGCACTTCTCGTACTAAGCCGCCCCAACCCAATGATCGCCCATTTATAGCATGAAGCTTTTGCACTATTTGATAAAGACGAGAATGGTGATATTAGTAGAAGAGAAATGCGGGAGGCTGTTCAAAGAATCTATCGAGAACGGAAGTCATTGGCGACTAGTCTGAAAGCAAGTTGTTGGAAATTGTTTTATTTTTCGTGGCACTAATAAGAGAATTAGGATGTTGGGTCAGCCGTCGCTAAATTAGACGCAGTGTTACTGGCAATTGCGCTTGTTGGAATTATCTTTGTTTGCCTGCTTATCTTCAATCGCGAAAATACTCTATCTTCTCTCGTGCCGTTGGCAACTATCATCCTGGGATTTTCATTCATTTTTGGACATTCTGCCCAGACACTCTTCGAATCGGTGCGTTAAAAACCTTCGTCTTTGGATGGCCGCTTGCTTATTCACTACATGTGACAAAGTTAATTTTCATTTTCTCGACTCATGTCTTTGACGTTGGTGACTTGGTAATGATCGATGACCAGGTCTGTTTAATCCTCCTTAGAAATAAAGTACTTCTCAATATCTATATACGGAAGGTCCTCTATGTGCGCGAGTTTGGCTTATTTTCAACAACATTTCGCCGAGTCGATGGACAAGAAATCATCGCACCCAATGCACTGCTTGCAAGTACGAAATTGGTTCACAACCTACGTCGTAGTAAATCCATGTGTGTCCCTTTTGAGAATGTGAGACCATGTCAGCCTCTCATACAATTTAGGTGGGAAACGACTAAACTGACCATCTCCTACTACACACCATTAAAAACAATTGAGCAGATAAAGGCACGTTTGAATGCTTATGTTACTGCTAACAGTCGCGAATGGTCTGGATGTGGGCTCAACATCGACAAAATGGAATATCAAAATTCGATCACTCTCATTGTCGCAATGGAACGTATGTATCAGCACATTTCTCTTATGATGCCACCTTTCAATTGTCGGTTACGGGTTAGATCGTACGAATTGGCAAGACTGGGGAGGCCGATGGGTTCGCCGCAATTTATTTATGCGGAATCTCAAGCAAGTTTTGGAGGAACTCGACGTGCAATACTCAATGCCCACACAGCCTGTACTTTTACGTGGGCCATTTGCAACTAATACAATGGGTCGGAATCAAGAATCATTAGGAAATACAGGAGATTTTCATCGCAACTATCCTGATTCTGGGAGATCTCTTAGAGGAGGCATACGCAGTTTTTCCACGTAGTTGTTTTTCGTCGAATAAATGGGGATTCGAGTCCAGGGGCAGCCATACTCAGAATAAGAGATAAGCAAGCCAGAGCGGGATTTTTCCTGGGTTTATCTGGGTCAAATCTGGATATTTATGCGACTGGCGGCACATAGCACGGTACATAGGCCAGTCACTTAGTCCTGTTATTTGTATTACTAATACTAATCTCATCACATGACTTTATATTTCTCCTTAATAGGTAATACTATTGAGCAAGGTTGTCGAAAGTAACTCTCCTCAAACCGCTATTCTCATAAAGTTCCCTGGGAATGACCAGTAGATCTGTAGAGGCACTGGTGGAAGAAAGCGTTTTCAAACTTAAGTACGCAGCATCCTCATCGACTGTTAATAACTGTCCATCAACCTACTGTCCCCATTTGCAGAGCCATTTCAGAACGCCGCAATGTCTTGCTTCGTGAAATGCACCAAATGATACATAGGGCGCACAACTTAGGCTCGGTACTGTCCTACAACCCCGGAAACGAGGAAGATTTACAAGTATTTCTGCAACGCTTCGAAATAACAAAAGAAAAGTCCGCCATTCATTTTCGCACTTTCTTCTCATTCTCATTCTGCGTAGTGTCGAAAATGGCAGTATTACCACACTTGGCATAGAAGAACTCTCTGCGCTCTTGGCCCATGATGATACCGACGCCCCTATACCTGTGCCGACCAACGAGCTGCCTTCGTTTGCCATACGAAGCCTTACAAAACAATGTACTGTTGAGTCCTCCCCAGTGGAAGCAGAATCAAATGAAACCTCTTATTCTCATCTTCGGCTACTTTTAGCGCCACCAAACAAATCTAATACTTCAGAAGTCCACATTGGCCAATCACGACAACCTTTATCTACACGAACCCCAGACTCGTCACAAAACTTTGATGACGGAGAGGATGAGCTTGATCTTCTTCGAATAACGCCCCTTGCTCACAAGGCTCCTCATTTCCACACCTCATCAGCACCCAACGCGGAATTTATATCGTTCGATTCGATCAACTCACCTCGTATAGACCACTTGTCAGCACCCATGCAACTGCGCGATGTACAGCAAGTCCAAGCAGCTTCCACTATTCAACAATATCAGGAGAGCATGGGTGATATATCCGAGCAATCTCGGAATTTAGAGCCATTGGGGGAGCTATTACAAGTGGGAGTGGATACACCAACCGCAGATCATCAGGAAACACAAATCCTATTTGCCCTGGATACCACACAGGCTGCAGTAGTAACCCAAGGAGGTCGGACAGATGAAGCATCCGTGATTATGGATTACACTCTTTCTTCTCCTCTTGACTGGGTTAAGCCAGGTACAACAACGCCGGAAAGACTCTTTCCCGTTACCACAGTCTCCGCAAAGAAACCAGTCATTGTCAGAGCTACTCACCTTTATGCGGCTCAGGAACCCAAATTTGTCTTTATCGAGCCCCCACCACCGCAGGTGCCTTCCCCAGCCCCCATCCCACCACCACAGCGCCGCCTCCATTTCAAACACGACTTTACCCTCCCTTCGCTGAAAACAATCAACTCAGAATACAGTCGTAAGTCAAAGTCGCTTAAGCGGCGGCGAGACAAAGACCGGGATGGAAGCGGTAGTGGTGGTCGGAAAGATGAATGGGCTCCTCTGGGCCTGAATAAATGGGCTGCCACTATCAGTGCAAACCCCGTTTGGAAAAAAGTTGCTCGTGCGTCCAAATGTCTCAACAGTCGGGAATGGGCGGTATGTACACTACATCGCTTGTCACCTATTTCTTAATCTAATCTACTATAAGGTTGCCATGTCGGAATTACGACTTATCCGCGCGATAGATCGTATCGAATCGTTGAAACGAGAAGGTCGCTGGAGCTTTAGACAACCTAAGAAGCAAAGGATGATTGGTGGGATGACAAAGATGCACCAGGATCACTTGTTAGATGAAATGGTGTGTTTAAGCATCCACAAAGTACAACCTCATTTATATGTTGTGCACTAGAAATGGATGCGCATTGACTTCCGAGAGGAGCGAAAATGGAAGCTCACCTTGGCGTACAACATCTCCACAGCCGTCCTTGATTGGCATGCCGCTGGTTCGAGTGAAGTGCGGCTAGCCAAAGGAATATCTGTTCGGTGGAGACGATCTTATCGTGATACTCCTGGCAAACACATCACCATAGCCAAAGATTTGAATGTTCTACTGAATGGCGGCCTGGCCCACACTGCGGAATTGAGGGTGGACCCCGAACAAAGTAGACTTCAACAGACCACGTCTTTGTTGGGTGTCGACTATGGTTCCGACGAGGACGAAAACGGAGAAGACGAAGACGATGATGCAGCCAAAAGCTCACCCAGCGTCATGGATGCACTCGATCCTAGCCGTTTGATTGAAGATACTCTTGACAGTGCCACTGAACTTGAGGTCTATGATTCTCAAGAGATTCAACCGAAAACCGAGGATGTAGATGATGCATCAGTCTTGACTGACCAGAACATTGCTCCACACCTAACAAGAAATGGAAACAACATGGACTTTATTGTTAGGGACACAGATACAACTTCAGGGCTAAAAAAAACATCAGATAATCCTATTCTAACCTCGCGGCCAACCCCCTCGTCTAATGGTGGTGATACCGAATTTCCTTCCTATGCGTCTCCTAAGTTTGGGTTGAAGTCAAGCATATACGGCCCCTTTCGGGAAATTATTGCTTACTCGGAAGAAGATAAACTTTTCCTTGACTTGGACGAGTTCGATATGTCCCAATTTAGTGCTCCCTCCGTGAACAACTCCTATGAACCTCTGTTACCCCCTCCTGACTTAGCAGTCATATTTCCTGACCTTCAAGTTTTCACTTTATTTGACCCTGCTCCTATGCAATCTCTACTTGACGGTAAACGGCGATCTGACAAGAGAAGCGATCGCGACGATCCAACCAAAAGGCCTGATGACATCCTATACACTCGACTATATCCCACAAATGATTTTATGATGTCCAAGGCTACCCTCATTGGACCGCTTCGCCCTTCGAGGAATTGGAAGAACGGCGAATGGCTATCAATGGATGAGGGCGCTGTCACAATAGATTCTGATGTTTCAATTAAAGCTACGGATGACAGCGTAAGCAGTAGGTCGCCTTCATTAATGGTTTTTCTGCACAATTTCCTAAAGACGTTACCTGGTACAGACTTATTTGACTGCAGATCCACGCAGTCTGCCATAACATCCATGCAGTTACATGCGGTTTTATTAAGAGACAAAGACAATCGAAAGCGTACATCAGACCAACTTTGGAACGACACCGATGATGCTCTGCTTAGATCGCTCATCGAGAAGTATCCGAACAACTGGGCGCTCATCTCGGAATGTTTTAACGCTTCTCGCCTTACCATCTCAACCGACAAGCGAACCCCTCGTAATTGCCTCGACCGCTGGAGAGATAAATGGGGCCTCGAAGCTCGGCGCTCAACTGAGGTTTCCTCAGCGGTTGAATGTATGACGTCCCCAGCCTCGAGTCAAATGACAACCCGCGGTGTAAAGCGACTTGCCAGTGCCAATGTTTTAAGCGCGGCTCCACCCGGAATGACAGGCAACGAACCACGCAAGAGACATCGCCATGCCTTGGTACAGGAAACAATACGCAAGGCCGGCAAGAAACGTGCTGAGGCGTCACAGAAAAGTCAAAGTAAGTGTAACTATTGTTGTATATGAAGCGTGTCCTTGAATGCCATTAACTTAGTTGCTCAACGGAAACCTCCCGCTATTCATGAAACGCATGCTCAATATAGCAAGCTTCCAAAACGGACACCCGCAGAGCTCAGTCGCATGAAAGCGGAGAAAGAAGCTCGAGACCTTGCTGAACTACAGCAAGCTCGCAAGAGGCAAGAGGAGATCAATCGGCAAGCAATGATGAATCGCATGATGGTGAGCGGGCAGGGTGCTCCGGTTCGTCCTTGTTCAGACTTGTGCGGAAAGGAATTTTGAACATTTAATAGCCGGTCATGCTTCAACAGCCGCAGCCGCAGCCGCAAGTGGCAACACCAATGCAACGGCCAGTTGGAGCAGGCCTACCTCCGCCTTCACAGGTAGTCCCGCAAATACGGAGTCAGGTAAATATTTCACAACAGCAGAGAACAACAACGCCTTCCACACAAACAGCGGGTCGACTTACTCAGCAGCAGATATTAGTACAAGTGCGTGCACAGCAGCAACAAGCACAACACGCCCTTGCTCAGGCTCAAAGCCAAATAAACAGTGCTGTAGCAGTGAACGGGAGTCTACCGGCTAACAATGCAGCACACCTTTCGGCTTCATACGTGACTCGAGATGTAACGTCCTCCCCTGCACATGTTTCACCGCCACATAACTCTGCAGTGCCTTCGACGGTTAACTCTCCCCAGCCACCGTCTGCTCAGGTGCATCCTTTGCAAGTTCCTGGGAATGCGGGAACACGGGGTGGGTACTACTTGCCAACAGTGCCAACGACGGTGCAAGGTTACACGGAACAGCTCCACAATGTTCTGCGGATGCAGCAGGTAAGAATTAATCAGATCGCGTGGTAATGTTGAGCCAAGCTAACGACGAGCAGCAGCAGCAGCAGCAAGGGCAGCAGGCGCTGGGTGGGTTTCCAGCGGTGAGAGATGGCCGTATGAGTGACTGATAGATCGGACGGAAGCCGAAAGGGGCAAAGTTTCATAACCGTAGTATAGAAATATGTAAATAATGAGTGTTTCTGAGGTCCCTTTTTTTGACAGCTTGTCGCCTGACACTACATCGGCGCTGTTGCCATCGTGCCCGTCGTTTATCTACTTCCTTGTCTTTGTTCTTACTTCTTCCCGCCATGTCGTCCAACGTCGTCAGCTATGACCCCCTGCCGCTGACAAGCGATGACCACCCCTCCAATGCTCTCTACAATGCTCCCCCCTCACCGACCTCTTTTCATACCACTCATCTCAACATTTCCGAGCTTGGTGTTGATTCTACTGGCTACCCCATTGGTGCTGCCCAGCCCCGCTTCCTTGGTGCTGCCCTCTACGACGACGCTGGCGCCCACGTTCGCAACTCCTACGCTTCTTCTCATAACACGGCCCCCTCTGGAGGCGGCTCTGAATATAATGGATCTGTATATGCCCTCAACGATACCCTTGGCGCAGCTCCTCTTACACATGGCCCCTACTCGGGCTCTTATAGGGATGACCCCAGTGACTCCCAGGGCGCCCTCCCGTTGTCTCCGATGGGCCGCTCACAGAATAGGTTTTTGGGGGAGAAACGTGCCGCATACGCTCCCCCTCGTGCAAAGTCAAAGCGTAAGATCATCATCCTGGCCGTCCTTGCCGCTATTATCCTCCTCGTTGCTGCTGTCGTCATCCCTGTGTACTTCGCGATCATCAAACCCAATCGTAGTAAAAGCTCTTCTGACACTCAGAAGGCAGCTTCGTCTGGCGCAGCCCATCCAACGAGCATAGGTAAACCTACAGTGGCCACAGTTGTGACCGGTGGCGATGGAAGTAAGATCACAATGGATGACGGTACCACCTTCACATACAGCAACTCATTCGGTGGATCTTGGTACTGGGACGAAAATGATCCTTTCAACAATGGTGCAAGAGCTCAGTTATGGTCACCAGCATTGAACGAGACTTTCAGATACGGTATTGATAAAATTCGCGGGTAAGTCGTCACATGGCGTGTGCTACTCTCTTAATCTAGTCCTCATATTAGGGTCAACATTGGCGGATGGTTAAATACTGAACCTGTGAGTGCACGATCCACGTTGAATTTCATAATTATTGAACCTGCTTCCCTCCCTATCCCTCTTATTCAGTTCATGCAAGTCTTTCACCCGTTTCCGTTCGTTTCCAAATATCACAACGCGCTTATTTGTCTACAGTTCTCCAGCTCTTTTTGAACCGTACCTTCAAAATGAAAACGGCCCAGCCGTTGACGAGTGGACACTTAGCGAATGCATGAGAGCCGACATTGCTAGAGGAGGAATCAACCAGCTGGAGGATCACTACAAAACATTTATTGTACGTGCCATTCAGACCTGACCCAACAACTTGCGTCTAAGTACGAAATTATTTTTTTTGCGGATAGACGGAGAAAGATTTTGCAGATATTGCTGGAGCAGGTCTCAATTATGTCCGTATACCTCTTGGATTTTGGGCAATAGAGGTTCGCGATGGAGAGCCGTTCTTAGAAAAAACTTCTTGGATGTAAGTTTCACTCGCCAATCTTACTGATTCGCTTTAACACCGTGTCAAACACAGATACTTTTTGAAAGCCATTAAATGGGCGCGGAAGTACGGCATACGGATTAATCTCGACCTCCACTCTGTGCCCGGTAGTCAAAATGGATGGAACCACTCAGGACGCCTAGGAACAATTAACTTCCTCAACGGTCCAATGGGATATGCTAACGCCCAAAGAGGTCTTGACTATATCCGTATCCTTGCAGAGTTCATCTCACAACCCCAGTACAAGAACGTTGTGACTATGTTTGGAATTCTTAATGAACCCCAAGGACCCACTGTCGGTCAAGATGCCTTATCCAGATTGTAAGTTACCTTGATATCGCTGGGTTACCATGTTTCATATTGTTTACCTAGCTACCTTGAAGCTTATGACATCATTCGCAAAGCTGGAGGCACCGGCGAAAATAATGGACCTTTCATCAGTTTCCACGATGGGTTCATTCCACGTAGCCAATGGGTCAACAAGTTCCCTAACGCGGATCGAATGGCTATTGACACACATCCTTACCTCTGTTTTGGAGATCAGTCACCTGAACAAATGTCTTCGTATCGCAATACCCCTTGTACTACGTGGGGCGGCGTGGTCAATACTTCCATGGGTGCCTTAGGCCTGACTACCGCTGGGGAATTTAGCAATGCTGTCACCGATTGTGGATTGTGGCTCAATGGAGTCGGCTTAGGTACGAGATATGAGGGTACTTATCCCGGATCGGGTGCTCGTATTGGCAGCTGCACGCCTTGGACGGATTGGCAAAGTTATGATGCAGCTGCAAAAGCTGCTATCAAAAATTTTGCCTTGGCCAGCATGGATGCTCTCCAAGTAGCTACTTGTTTTATGCATTTCTCCAGCCGCTGATACTACCCCTCTATAGGACTATTTCTTCTGGACTTGGAAGATTGGGAACTCGAGCATTACTGGAAAAGTGGAGACACCGGCGTGGTCCTACCAGCTAGGGCTTCAGGAAGGATGGATGCCAACCGATCCGCGAGAGGCGATAGGATTCTGCGGAAACTCGAACCCATGGCCACCTCCTTTGAAGTCTTGGCAAACGGGAGGGGCTGGTGCCGATAACATACCTGTGACCGTATCCGCTGATTTGGCATGGCCTCCTTCAGTCATTAGTAACGGTGGTCCCATATCCTCCCTTCCCTCATATACTCCTACTGGCACGCTCGTAACTCTTTCTCCTCCGACTCTCACTCGTTCAAGTGGCTCAACTGCCACTGCTACTATTGATGCAGGAAATGGTTGGGCGAACGCCGCCGACACCAATGGGATGTATGTCGCAATATCATCTTGTAGTTATCTCGACCCTTGGATAGGGCCAACTGTCGCGCCGCCCTCGCCGTTATGTTCTGGGGCAGCGAAACGTAAACTCTATGAACCGCGTGATCCCATCATCACGCCCGGGCCTTCCGTATAATGAATGTTTTTAACAGCGTTTTTCGTCGAGGTATGCATAACGCCATGCTTCCCTTGTGTATATCATTTTGATTGCACTCCTCGTGCATTCACTATCAATCCATTCCCAGTTATATGATTGGTATGACTGTTTGTTTCTTATGGACATTTTTAGGGACTACTGCAAGTATCACACATTCCTTCATCCTCTATACATATCGTTCACTCTCAATAATTGTTCACTTCCACCTACTGATGCGCGAAACGCAGGCATCGATAATATCACGACTTGTTAGGTATTAGTTGTTTAGTAGTAAATATATTCCCCATGACAGCATCAGTGCTCCCCACTTGTTGTTGCATAACGATCTTCCAAGTGTTCCTGTCCACCAAAACCTCCTTCGAAGTCTTTCTGTGCCTCTTGTACTTCAAGTTGTATGTCACTAGACTTCTTAATGTCCAGCACTTGCTGAATAGCTGCCAGACGGGATAGCTCCTAGCAGAGGGATTATGTCAGAGATTTCGGTGTACGTGACGCGATATTAAAGGTTACTACAGTCTCATGCATGTAACGGGCTTCCTCTGCTTGCTCTTTAGACTTGAAAGATTTGTCCTATATGAAATATATGTATATATATGGATTGAGGGTGATCTTCGCTACAAGGATGCTCACCTGTGCTGTAGCCCCAGCCGATGACATTTGTGAGAAATGTTTGTTGCGAGCGAAGTGACCAATCTTGACTAGTACTCCCAGTCAAAATCGGATCTTATGAGATCTTGGGAGATCGTTTGGTACCGATTATGATCAATTTTATCTCCGTCAGTCGATTTAGCTAGATGACAAAAGCGAAATGAATCTCGCACCAGATCCGTTTTCGTGTGTCAGCGAGAAACTCGCCGATCTTTCCTCTGCAATAATCGAAGATAATCGATTGCGAACCGTGACAAAGCGAAAACGGTCACAATAGTTTGCTCGCCAAACCACGATGAGAATTGGAGCGAATAGATCGAAATTGAGTGACATCGAGTATGAACGAGATTTGCCCCTTTTTTTCTTGTACCTTCTAGATGACAATGATAATATTCGTGTATTTATCTAGTAACAATATAGAGAGAACGAGAAAGATCCATTGAAGAAGAGTAATATGATATCCCGAAATTTTCGTAGCGTTTACCCTCGTTCCTCTTTTGCAGCTGTATAACCATTTTTCAATTGAAATATTGATGTTCGGCGTTCGATACAAGTATCATTTGAGGACCGTGCGGCTCACCATATTTCAAGTACTTTTCCCGCCCTGGGTTTTTCGGGTCAGCCAGGTTCAGTGAAAAGAAGTAAGCCCACGTACCTTGAGTGAGGCAGAGAGAGCTTCATACGTCTGCAGAGAGTATTAGATCATACAGTTCGATGGTGTTTCAATGGGACTTACCTTTTTCTGCGCGTCGGTAATTTCATTCTCATAGTAAAACTTAAATTCAGCAGCTGTTCCGTCGGGGTTGAGTTTCATCCAATCAAGAGCACAGGGATTCCTTTAAGAGCCTATTGGCAGTCAAAATCAATGATAAAGTAAGCTTTCACATACCTAAGGGTCTTTGAAGGTCCAGGGCGAAACTTTGGCCCCTTTGGCCCCTTCTTAGCTTTAGTAATAGTGACACCCGGTTTCACTAATGTTTGATTATTATTGGCGGTGGGGCTAAGGGTATGGGTTGGGCTGAATCTAAAAGTGGTTGAATCTGATCAGGAGCCTGTGACGAATGGGGTGTTGGTGTAACTTGCTGGGGCTGGCGGGGCATGTGTTTGGGCTACTGTTTCTGTCAAATTCCTATCATA
>JABCKU010000293.1:0-15950 GCA_018221655.1 Myochromella boudieri | reverse complement strand
TACCCTGGTGCCACCCCGTCCCTCGTCCCGCTCCACATCCAACGAAGGCTATAGCACTGAGCCCACAGCCAACGGCACACCCCCATCTTCAAATACCGCCCTCGACTCACCAATCCTTCTGGAGCCAGCTCTTCCTGCTCCATCCACCCGGGTTAGGCACACTGTCATCAAGCCCAGCCGCCCTCCCTCTGCTTTTGCCTACATGGGCGTTGGCCCTGCCCCCGAATCAAGTCGCTGCCTTCCATCGGCCCCGGCCTATAGGAAACCAGTCCACCTCCCACCATCAACCGGCGTTCCCGTTGTCGAACCCAGTAACCGCCCTGGATTGACCACAAAAGCCAGAATTTCTGCGATTAATACAAAACCTGCCCACCTCCCACCAACTGCTGGCATTTCCGTGGTTGAATCCGGTAACCACCCCGGATTGACCACAAAAGCCGGAATTCCCGTGGTCAACCCTGGCCAGACTCGAAGCCACCTCCCTGTGGCAGCCATGCCTCCTCCGATTCCTCTGGCCACACGACCTCCTCGCCTACCTGTTAATATTTCTGGGCCTGTACAGAACGATGGTATGCCAATTAGGCGTCCTCTGGTGCAGCGTTACTACTATCAGGAGCCTGCCTCTGGCAGTGTAGATCCATTTTTGGTCTCAAATCGTCACACCCAACAGAGCAACGCAGAAGCGGGTCCCTCTCATATTCGTGCTCGGCAGCAACGTCAATTTCACACCCTCGACGGGTTGTATCCGCAGGACACCAGATTGCCCAACGATCAGACATTCTCGCATAAGGCCCTACATCAGTCACATTGGGCTGTCGAGGAGCAGCAGGAGATGGACGATGACCCAGAGGCTGACGAGGACGATGTTTATTTGTCTTAGATGTTCCGCCGGCCTCATTTTATCTAGTTTTTCATTGTATAGCATATTCGAAACATAGCCGACATACAATGTTATCTTTTTTATCATCTCTATGGCAGCTTTGCTTGAGGTTATGGCAGCCGGTTTGTGAGAGGTGCCAGCTATGACCTTCATTCTAACTACAACGCACTTTCTACATATGGACGAAGCATGGATTTTGGCAGGGAGGCCGCAAAGGCCGTTTAGCTCTTAAGAGCCTATTTCGCATGTGCAGAAATGGGGTCTCAGGATCCATCAAGAAGCTCAAAATGTGCTGCCAGGGGTGTACAGACTACAGGACGGTGTGGTGTGAGAGGAGAGCGGATAACCGAAGTTGTGCAAACAGGATGAAGCCTCATGATAATAATGCAAATTCATGCCAATACAAGGGTGGAGTGAACAGCCGCTTCGGAAAGTAAGCGGCCAACTCAAGTTGAATGATGATCAATGGTTGTAGTGGTTTTCTTGGCATGCATATGCAACATTTTATTTCATAGAAGGCACTTTGAAAGCGACCTGCAATGCGATATGTGGCGCGACTAGTATTACAGCGTAAGCTGGAGGTTATTTAGATAAGACGTAAAATAAGTTAATTCCAGTGGAAAGTATAGCAGGCCTCATTGTGAGTTCGCTCGTCATGACCTGGTACTGTTTTAAGGTGACTCTGTAGATTTGCCGACAGTGTTCCGATATATCTTTGGTTAACTTTACGTGACGGAGCCATAAAACGGGTTAGGGAATTCCCTAATTTCCTCCGATGGCAATATCAAAGTTATAGGGTTTACTGCTGGCTTTCTCCACCAGAACCAGGCATTTACAATATCCTTGACACCCGTCACGTCAGAGGTTACCTTGGAGTGTAATGATAAAACCTTACCCTTTGTGTACCAAATGTGAGAGCCACAACAGTGGGCACTGTTGAAAGGATAAGTATGAGAAACAATAAAGTAGGGCGGCATATTTACTGATGATCAATAAATTTCCCCAAGTCAGTGCAATTCTGTATGACTCCTTCTTTTGGGTAGCCATCGCAGCAAGTCTGAGAAGTTACAACCTGAATACGAAGATGCATCTCATCGAGCCCGATGAGAACTAACCCTAGCTGCAAACAGCCGCAACATGTGAAAAGGCTCAACCGAATGAACATCGAGAGAGAGACTGGTGAATCGAGTCTGCTTAAGAGTCGATATACAAGCCAATGTCTGCGGAGAATATGTGCTGTATACGCTATATTTGTCTCACATAATGGCACATGCATTATTATCAGAAAAATGGGACGTACCCTGTAAGGGTAACATGATGAGCGCAGATACTGTGGTGATAATCATATTGAATATGAAACTGGAATTAATCGTATGAATACTCTTTGAGTTGGAATACTCAATTCGAGCCAACTCACGGTATTTTGACTGTTGTATGACAATAAAATCGAGTATTGTCTCGCTTGACTTCTGTAGCGTCTCGGATAACCTATGTAATGTATTTGAGTAAATCCCCTTTAAATTACGGAATTTAATATAACGCACCAGGAAAAACAATATGAGCGCCAGAAGAAATCCAGCCCAAGGCATAATAATAAGCTATGGGCAAATCAGTGCCCAAATAAGAAAGCATGCAAGGTATGTAGCATACAATTCGAGGTGTCTGTAGCATTACCCCTGCATCCCTTCTTTCGCCAAGTTCTGCAGACAATCGCAAATAGAACTGAATAGTAGGTCAGCTACAGCATCTAAAATTCAATATATTTGAGCTCACGTCAATGGAAAAGCATGAATAAGCGATCACAGCTCTGATGAGGTGGATTAAATTTGATTCAACTGGGTGGGAAACAGCACGGGCACTTACGAGCAGGTGGATGGATATATCAGTGCAGCTTGGAAGATGCATACGCCAAACGGTGGTGGTAGTTGTCGTAATTGCCATCCAATAGTGAGAAGGTATGACGCAGAGAACATAATTGTAGCTGAAACAATTGCTACCCACGAGGCCCTTCTTTGAATGTTTGGTGAGAGTATTACTGGTGCGAGCGCGGCTACGTTCAAACAGATTCCCATGATAGCGAGTACGTCAAAAAGAACAACCCCTGGTATGTTGGCTTCATAGGCATCTGCTATTACTTCCTGCATCCCCGGTTCAGGAATTTAGCGTTCCTTTCCAAGGAGTTGGATAAGTATGGTGGACGAGTTACGCACCGCTTTGTTGTAGCCAGTTGGTCTTTTTATATGTACGCCATCACAACAAATGCTGGGTGAACGCAAAGGAGTTGAAGAGATCGAGTTGGTCGGTCAAGGCTGTATACCTGGATAATCATGCCACCCTTTGATAGTTGTACAATGATTGGTCTGCGGGCAAGATCAGGGGCGTTTATTTCCGTCCCGCAATTCCGAGGGTGAAGCTAATAGAGGTGGCTACCGAGGTTTTACCCGACATGTGGAAACAGTAGACATAGTAATGATAGAGGCCGGGCTATCATCTCCCCATTTTGAGTACCCTGCCTGATAGAATTGACTAACGAAATAAGCCCTCGTGACCTTTATCAGTGATGACATACCTGGGTTGGATATGACTGCGCTGTGAGAGGAACTGTGTACGTGCTGGGAAGCTGAGCGAGTGGTACGTGGAGAGAGAAACCCAATTGAAGAGGCACTGCATGATGCCATGATCATGGTTGGCATATGTCATTTGTTGCAATGTAGCCGGTGGAAAAACATACAGATGTGATCCCTGCGCAATCAGGAGCAGCGTGGCATGCGCTAGGACATGTTATTCAAACTAAATTGAAGCTGAAATCATGACTCAGATGATGCGGAGGTTTCTTGAAGCTGATGGGCGGGAAGGCTTACTTTGATAGATCCTAAGATGCTAGAAGCATCAAACAAAACATAAAAATAGGCATTAAGTTGAAAGAGGCAATGCCCTTCAACGAAGATATGCCAATATCAGGCGCCACGAAAAGCAGTTCCGCCCACTCTCGCATCAGGCGCAAGGAGATTTGTGATTTTGTGGATGTGGCGTCCGCTGTGTACGTCCACAATTTTTTGGCATGTGTCACGATCTATATGGAGGGGTTGATAATATGTCAACCAAATGCCAGGGAGAGAATGTAGTAAAATTTGACTTTAACGAAGGGAAAGGGAAACTCGCGTTCGAAGACAAATCACGCTGCCTGGAAGCTAAGTGATGCGTATATAGCTTTAGTGACCTACAAACTATTTAAAAGCTCACTATGGACTTACCGATAGCGAGTGACCCTAATTTCTAAAACAAAAGAAAGTGAATGACGTTTGGACGGGATAGATGCAACACCTCGATTTCGTTTCCACAGCACAAATGTTATTTTTACACTAGATGGTGGAAAACATCCTGTACCTGAGTCGATCCCAGATTCCCAATACGTTTTAGCCCGATTGGAGTGAGGAGGGGAACATTTAACGTGACGTGGATGGCAAGGTAAAGTCTTCGGATGGCACAGAATACCGAGAAGTCGGAAGAAGTGCAAGACTTCCCTCCTTTTTTTGCAATTCGGTGAGAGTTATGAGCAACTGAAGTTTACCGTTGTGCGACACACCTTTATTCAAACCTTTGAAGCACCAATCAGTGGATGAGAGCTTCAGCCTTCTACACCGGATCGGAACCAAGGGCACGAGTGTTGGCGCGTGATAATATCAGATCGACTGCTCAGCTTGGAATGTTCTCTCCGCTTACAACGGGGAATTGTTCGGACTTGGGACGGTTGGAAGTAGATAATATGTTGGCCACTGAGCAGTATGCGGTGTGATACGGTGCATGGCGCAGCCCATGACCAACACTTATTTTTGTGAGTCGTTCACAAAGAAGTCGCAAGTACTATTCATGTATCATACTAAGACCTGCATGATCTAGATGCATCGTGCTGATCGTACATAAGTAATATAGAATATATATACAGTGCAAATACCTTCTGATTGTTCAAACTCAGGAGCTTAACTCGCGACAGGCCCGAACTAAGGGGTTATATAATAGGGAGTTTCAGTACAAACGAGAGGATATCTTTGGTACATGTTATGTACCTGAATCCAAATGTATATGTTGGTCTCCTAAGCTGGGAGCGTCCATCACCATGATGATAAGGAAGTGATCACGGTTCGAATCATCACCGGCCCTATTCATTATAACTTGAAACACATATAACCATATGTGACACCTTAGAGTTTGATTTTCATTGGCCGTCGTAGCATTGGAACGATCCATATACACCAATCGATGCATAAGTGTGATGCCCTGTTGAGAGTACAGGCTAGTGGTTGTGTAACAGCTAAAGGAGGTCTGAATCGATGAGATAAGCGGGGAGCGAGCGTCTGATGAGGGTGGAAGATGGGGAAATAAGACGAAAAGGACCGAAGGAATGGCCACGGGAACAGCAAAAATAATTAAGATTAAAACGGAGTTAAAAGATACTTACCCTATCCATCACAGAGCGCACACCAGAATTGTGATACCGGAAACGCCATGGCCACAGAGATTACTGATCTGGGTGAGGATGCCGTCCAACCGGGCCGTTGTAAATTGTAATTGTCCCCTGTGTCATGAGTGGGAGGGGTTTAACAAGGCATAAACAACCAAGCGTGTAACGAGGGAAGGAGAGGATATATCTACCTTCACAATTGCCCGGTTATCCTCAAGTGGTTCTATGAGTGGACGTAAGTGGCGGTCTGTGTACGTTAATAAGGGCTGGCTTTCAGGAATCAGAGCGATGCTCGAGTAAAAGCTGGCGTTAGAAGCTCCATATACAAAAAAACGTACATGTTTTCCTACATTTTATCCACTTTCATTTACTTCAGCTGCGTGTCAAAGGAGTATACAAGCTAACAAGCCAGAGGTGCTCAGGTATGATAATCATAATGCAGTACCGTTATGACAATGACGCGTCGTTGTCATGTGATAATGTCGCTGACTCATCTCAATCGGATTTCGGGAAATTTGTGCAGCTCCGACTGCTTCCGACTGCCGATTCTGATCCATTAGATTCTATTAGATTTTACCCTCACGATCAGCAATAGAGACGCCTCCGTTATCGCCTCTGAGTCTACCTAATACTCTAGTATCACCTGTTTGCCTGTGTTTCACTCTAAACTACTGCTACTACATACCCTGTCTCAACCCAGGATCCATTCGAACATCATAACCTTCCTTCAATCACGCCCCCTTCACGCCCAAAAAGATCTCAACACCCTAAATATGTGAGGTGACGATATCCGTACCTACTCCATAGGTAGTGGTGTTTCGTTTACTAGGCCATGAAGTAAGTGTTTTGGGCTCAAGTGAAAGGTTCATTAACTCATCGTCTTGTCAGACAGTTGCATCGATCTCCGAGCGTTTTCAAGTTAAGGATTATATTCCTGTGTGTACTCCAAACTCCAAGTATGTTACAACAAACCTCACCACAACTTCCAGCTAACCAGTTGTCTTGACAGTGACGTATGAGGCTTAACGGTGCGGACAAAACCTACATGTGAAGCGCGACTCACATGCGTACGTCATCCACACCAAGTTTCATCTTCAACCTCACCTAGCTGTCCTATCCAGATTGCGTTCCTTATCTATGAAGACAAATTTCTTGTACCTCCTCGATGCGCGGTCTATGTCTGTGGTACTTCAGTCTACTTAGTAAGGAAAATGATTGACTGAGTCAGGGAGCGAGCATGGTTCATTTCTTTCTCTTTCTCCCTCAAAAATCTCCCATCATTTGCAATAGGTCTACGTATACTCGATTGCGGCCATAACTTTCATTGGCATAACTTGTGAATAAAACCCAGGCTGGCAACACGGATTGAACACGAATGTGCATTGTAAGATTTCACCGATCCAGGCAAAGGTACACAGCTATTTTTATACTCGCCGCTCGCTATACATACGTTGAGAGCGCCGCGTCCATAGACTTATCGTGCATTTGCTGCACATCAACAAATTGCTCGGGAAAAGGAAGGTATGACAGAGTGACAAGAGTGGTATGTCTTGGCATTTTCCACACGCCACTCGACACCCATGACTCAATCTCGTTCAGAATTCCCCAGCGCATCAACGTCACTGTCGACATACTGAACTCATGGGTTTATCGAAAAGCCAATATATCACGTCTGGCTATGAGGTTACGTATGATCTTCTCATATAACTCGTGTGAGTAGTACTCTATAAATTCACCCATCATTTCTTCCCCAGTCACTTATCCACGAGATCCTAGGCATCGATGGCTGATAACGTACCGATGTGAGTACTCCTAAAAACAGCGGAGCCAGCCCTCCTTAATTTATGCAGATCCGTAGGCAAGTTACTGGGCCCATTTGTGAGTTGTGTTGCGGAGAATATTTGCGTACACTCATCCTTGACATAGCTTCTCGGGAACCTCTTGAATTACGGTAATCGACTTACTATGTACAGTTATGCTATGGTCTTATTCTTACTCTCCACTTAGGCCTTCTTGGAGTTCTCGGGGTCCAGGTGTACTTCTATTGTCTTGCGTTCCCAAAGGATCGCCCACTTCTTAGAGTATTAGGTGAGTTCCTAACATTAAAGCCATTCATTTCGAAGAGTTCTGACACCGTTTGACAGTCCTCGTCGTCCTCCTTGGGGATATTATCCAAACAATCTTGTCATCCCATCATGTTTGGTACGTTCCTTCGTTCTGTTCCCTGAAATAACATATATCGAAGAACATACTAGGGCGTTGTTTATTCAGCACTGGGGGGAAAACTCTTCCAAGGTTCCCGTAATATGGAGCGGAGGGGCAATAGCACCCATGTGCGGAATATGTAAGTTTTTCAAATGACCTTATTAAACCACCGTGTTACCTATTCCGTAGCTGCATTCCTTGTTCAAAGTTTCTTCGCATGGCGTATCTGGGTCCTCGGTTCCAAATCTCGACTTGCAATGGTTCTGGTAGCCGTTATATCTTTTGTACGCCTTTATTTCTTCGTTTAGGTTTTTACCTTATCCTCGACAGATAGCTCTAGGGTGTTGCGTGATGACCATTGTCTACGCAGTTGCGGTGTGTCTAACTCGCTGTTGAACCCTCGTCGTTATTATAAATCCTTATGTGTATCCTTCAGGTGGATCAATCCTCTCCGGCGGCCGACGATCTCGAAGGAATCTCCGTCCAGGTTGTACTCATAGCATGGGCTGTCTGCGATGTCCTGATTACATGCTGTCTGGTTTATTTGGTACGTACTGTGACATCGGCATATTCTTTGTACTATATTGCCTAACTGGCCATCTGTATTTAGCTTCGCCGTGGAAAACAGCCTAATTTTCAGTCTACAAATCACATTATCCACCGTGCCATTCGTATGGCAATCGAGACCGGTGCAATTACCTCCATTATGGCCATTACCGAGCTTCTCTTGGCTATTTTCAGCGGAGACAGCTTTTGTTACATGCTGTGCGTCGATTGTATAGTGTTTGTGATTGCGGTTGATACTCCCTCTTCCCTCAGGTTGATAATCAGCGGAAAGGTTTACTCGAATTCTCTGCTAGCATCTCTTAATTCGCGTTCTTTCCTGTTTCAGAAGGACCGTCGGACCGATGAAGATCCCTTGGACCTCATCCACGTCGCGTCTAGCTTCCAATTCGCGTCTAGTAAGACAGATAGAGACATTTCTGAGAATATCGGTGCCGACTCCAAACAAAGTATTGCTTAGAATTATATAACTCATTATATAGTTATGCGTTAAATCAGTCAGCGTTCCAGGGTGAGGATTTCTTTACAAACCTCGTTCATTCTTGGTGAAACGGTGCAGAACAAGCATGGTACAATGTGGAGTGCTCGTGGAGCCAGTTTCAGGGCCAATTAGATCCGAATTCCGACGTCAATCTTTGATCTCATGCATCCGTATCACCATCCTCCTGTCACAACCCCGTATGACATTTAGCTGAGGCTGTGATAAGAGCTCAGGTATGCCCCAGATAGCTCAATATCGCAACCGTCTCATTTATAAGAATTGGCCCCTACCACACAGTGATGTCCCAAGGTTCCATACTCGAGTTGCCTCCCGAGCTCATCGAAGCCATTATCGAGGAACTCGTAGGCGATGGGAGTACTTTACTAGCAGTCTGCCATACTCATTCAGCTCTTCGAGAAATCTCTCAACGGCTCTTGTTTTCTTCCGCCATTGCATTGTACGCACTGGATGTACCCACTTCCAAAGCCGAACTACTCCACCAAACATTCCTTGCAAAGCCCTTCTTGCGAAACTATGTAACTTCCCTGACTATCCATACTTTCGGGGCCGCCCCATGCGGGGTCCATCTTACGGGTGTTTTGGATTCCCTCCCCCACTTGCATAGGCTCAAAATTAGTGGTCGAAATCCTGAACACTCTAGCCAGTCATGGGGGGATCTTCAAGACGACCTTAAGGGGAGGTTGATCTCACTCATGAGACAAAATTCTGTCCTCCACATAGTTGTGGAATGCTTACAATTCTTCCCGTTCGATCTTCTTCGATCTTTCTCGCAACTCAAGTGCGTTGAGTACAGAACATCACCTCTCGGAGGCTACCCTTGGGCGTGTGCGTCCCCAATACCACTCTCAGTCAGCCAACTGAGGGGCACTCCTCCTCGCCACCTTACTTCTATAAATGTTGATTATTTCGCATTCGACCTGCTAAGGAACCTTAACGAGCGCTCGTCGCCGTTGTCTCTAACACATCTACGGTCCTTGACTGTCACCACTTCCCAAATCTCCACTGCATCCCTTTCGACACTTCAGAATACCATCGATATTGCTGCAGACACTTTACGGTACCTTTCAGTGCAGTTTTTGTGGGGTTCTTACCGATCCTGGTCGCTCACACGTACGTAACACTTTTTCCCATTATCAATTGTGACTCATGGGTAAGAATTCCCTCTAGCGAAGGCAGTATTCGACTTGAAGAATGTGAAAAATCTGTCTTTTCTCTGGTTGAGGTTCCATACTACTCACAGTGCGGGAATGGTGGACCCTCTCGTCGGAACCCTGGACACCATATCGCATAGTACAAATATCGAACTTGAGATACATATCGATTACTCGGAACACTTTGTCGACGATCCCGCAGATGCGGCGCACTGGCAAATTCTGGACTCGAAGTTAATACAGATGGTGGACAATGCTATTCTGCGACGAGTTAACATTGTTCTATCTGTGAGTCCCGAGGACGATCCAAACGACGCGCAGAAGTTGGGTGAAATCAGGGCGCTAATGTCAGGCCTCGATTCGCGAAACTCCCTCCATATCATATCCGTCACGAAGGTTCAGTAGAACAGGAACTTACCCAGTCCCCCCTTTTCTTTTCGTATAGTGTACTTACCACCCATTACGGCGGCATTACGAGAAGTAATTTATATTTCACTCGATGTAAAAACGCTCGAGGGCTGCAAACGAAACACATTTATGGGATCTCCAAGTGATGATAAGGTGTCGTGATCAGTGCGTATATGCGATGAACTTCCTTAGATATAAATCACTACAGCAGAAGTCAGTGATCACTAGAAACGCACATTACTGGGAGCAGGTTGGCATCCTGAATAACGGCGGAACTCTACAGCGCATTACACGTCTCACCCGTCACACGATTATCATGGGAGGTGAGAGTAGTCAACCAACGAAGCTAGGGAAAGAGGGATAATGAACTAGGCATGGCGTTGGGTACGCACGCTAGCCATAGTACTCTCCCCTAAACGCAGATGCACCGTCGATGCACTCAAAACGTCGACCCTACGTGATCACTCTCCTCCGACATCTAAGGGATGTCACAAAAACGATACGAGACAGGTCAAGGTATCACCCTATATCGACCATCATGGGTAACACCCTCGCCGAGAGGCCAAGTATCCCTTAAGGACACCCATCATGATATGGAGCATTGAAGTTGTAACTCCATCGTCATCACTCGCTCCGCTCCGACACTGAATGGACATCGCCATCGAAGAGTCCTCCTCCGGACCTGGGATATCCAAAGTGCGGAGAAAGGGTATTCATCGTGCTGTGAATACACACGAGTGGGTACAAGAACCATAAAAGGGTGAGCGTGCTTTCTATTGAAAGCTGAACAACGAAAAAGATAGTCTAGACATCCCCACCAGATTCAGTGTTCGATGTTGAAGAAAGAACGGCAGGTAGCCGCGTCGTCAACGAACCGTTGGCGGGATATAGATTCAAGCCTCCGCTTGAAGCAGTTGTGGGATGTGCTAAACATGGGAGGGATGGATAAGACGTATAAAGGGAGGATAAGGGAGCGGGGGGAACGTGCCATGGTCTGAAAGTCAAATAGGGCTCCAAGAATCGCTTGTAAGTTCTTCCGCTCTACCTCGACGATTGGCACCATCGTATTTTGCTCGCCCTCTTGTATTGAAAGGGGAACGAGATGAGGAAAACTTCGACGTTGAAATGAGCGTATACCAGCCCCTGAAAGCAGTCCGCGCCAAGCGGGTAACAAGGAATGCCGCCGCCACGAGACAAATGCACGCTAGAGCTGAGGAGTCACGCTTCACCATTGAGGACGTAGGGAAACTCGAAAGCTAGAGTGTGCTGAGCGGCCTGAGCTAAGTTGCAATACGGAGGTTTTCAACGCTTCTCGTTCAGGTAAGGATTGCGCAAAAGATGAGAGAGAGAGCCAGGGCTAGGATGAGCGGAGGCAGCGTGCGGTGGAGCTGCCGAGACGTACAACGTTGAACTAAGGTTATATTCTAAGGAAGCGTGATAGCTGTGATTGGTGTGGACAGTGCATGGTGATGTCATGAAGATCCACCGGAGGGTCCCTGTCAAACAGAGCAAGCAACGAGGACACTACATGTCATGTTGAACATTATCGACCCAAGTGAGGATGCCGTAGTTGTCCTATGTGTTGTCGTCATGGTTGAGCTTGACAAGGGCGTGATAAAGGTGTGTGCATCCAGGGTGCTGGGTGCCGCTGATAAGAGCAAAGTTTAAGGAGTGGTGTGTAGAAGTTTGAAGGGCGTGAACACTGAACACGTCACTAAGGGAGGGAGGAGAGGTCAGAACGATTTCCAAGAAATGATGGGTATTGAGGAGAGATAGTAATAACTGACATGTGAATGGATTTTATCCTTGAATTAGGTTGTTCCTGCAACGTAGAATGGGTTACGACCTATGTTGGTCGTCGAAGAGGCTAAACGTCTGCTGTCAGTGTCATGCAAATCGATTCAACATTCAACAAAGACGCGTCGCCATCAGATTCACATGACTGCTGACTCATCTACTCGGATTTCGGGACGCTGTCCCCCTCCAAGTTGGCTCCAAGTGCCGATCTCGATTTTTCTTGTCTCTCCATGATCACCTACCCTACTTCACTGAGTTTCATATTACCACCGCTGACTATATTTTCCATATTAGCCCCACGATCCCTTCGAACCCCATGAAATCTATCAATATTCGTCGACTTTAATCATTGCTCTCCGTTTACTTGGTAGGTTATGACTTCGGTATTTTGGCTGAAGTAACTGGCCCTCTAACCCAGTGTCTTGCTGCGTAGTTTGCCTTAAAGTTTAGTATTATGACAGGAAAACTGATATTGCATACTCAGTCCACTTCTCGGTCCCCGTTATCATCCTGTAAGGCGCACCCATGGGTACGTGGAGCCCAAAGACCTTTATCCTCCAGCCACTTTAAGACGATACCCTCTGTGCCTCATTTTTTGCTACTTTTTTGCAGACTTGGATGCCCGCTCTAAGGTCACGAACTTCATCGACTCTCATTCTAGTCTGGACAGTTCTACTGTGCTCCACCTGTTTCGTCGCATCCATTATGGCGCCCAGGCTTTCATTGGGATGCCTGGTATTTTGGTCACGCATTCCGGGTGCCTGCTTCCCGAAACAAGCCTCGCATATTTGGAACTCCTCTTACGCCTCCGATGATGGTATCAACGCATGACGATCTACATACTGATAACGTCTGCACAGTCCTCCATCATATACTTATCTGTAATGGACTCTCCCACCGACCATCCATCTATCAAATTATCCTTATCTTGTGTTCTCTCCACTACCCTGCACCAGTGACCAGTAAACACGGCAACTGGGGACATCTGTTCATCTTTCTTTGATCACTGTTAGGTATACACACAGAGAGTTATACAGGGTAATAAAGATTATCCGGGGACACTTATGATTAAATACCGACAGCGGATCATAGCCCAGACTCCAAAACCTGATTAAGATACGGCATGGCGCGTAATCACAGAGATACACCTCCCTGAATTGTGGTGAAGCTGTAAGCATCTTAGGCCAATGGTATTTCAAGTGATATGAAACGATTGAGCATGGAGAGGCCAGACCCAGAGAGTCTCCGCCTGCTCCCACGCCGTAAGTGCATGATCATCGATGGACAGTCCCATTGACAGATGGTGCAAGAATTGATCTGGCGCACAGCCGCGGATAGTAGGATGAATTTGTCGAGGAAGTAATCAATATATAATCATCTGATGCTAGATATTACAACTTGCAAAATGAATTTCGGAGCTCTCATAATCTTAATTTTCAATGGATGGGTACTGGGATCACGTCAGTCATGTATCATTCTAACTAATGCCCATCAAGATCAACCCCATACTCATTACATTATATAGAGCTCTCTAAAACCGTGCTAATACTATATTTACGATGACCCCCCACGAACGAGCCGGCTTCCAAGAGCTTGGATTTGCCCTGCAGCTCAGCTTCATACCACCAGCCATATATCTTCTATCTTTCGGTTTGGCAAGTTCACGCAGTTAATATGACGTGTCTGAGATGTCTTTCCAGGAATCACAGCAGGCCTCTTTTTTACCGGAATACATGTCATTCTGTGAGTCATAAGGATAAAATACACTCTGATATCTATTGACATTAGCTGCAGAAGGCGGGGCCTTGGTACAATGGCGAGGAAAGTAATGGTGATAACAATGACGGCAACTTTCATACTGCAAGCCATTATTTCCGTCAATCATTTCACTGTCCTTGCACACCAAATCAAGGGAGGATTGATTCTCCTAGACTTAGGAGATGCAATAAACAGTGAAAATGCCACTGCAGTCATTCTAGCTGAATGGGCGGAGCAGACACTGGTATTGGCTGTTCTATTCCGTTGTGATGTGGTAAACTGACGGATCGATAGATAATCATCAACGACGCCATAGTTGTCTGGCGTGCCTGGGTTCTCTATCCTAATCGAATGCCCGTAATGTTCGCACCATGTTTCTTACTCGCGGGAACCATAGGTACACCGATGTTCTGTTACAATAGATACGGTTCTTCTCATCCAGACGCCACAGGGCTGTCAGCGACATATTTGATTTTAATCAGTAATCCTGCCACACAAACCTTTCAACACTACCGCATGGCGCTAATCATCAGCAACCTTGCATTTGGTGTATCATTGGCCACAAATCTACTTGCCACGCTGCTGATTCTTCATAGTCTTAGGTATGCTACTTTCATTTAATTCCCTCATCCTACTGAGGGATGGTCCAGGTAACAGCGCCAATTACATGGAAAAATACTAAGAGGGAATTCAAATCCGATGACCTTCGGACAACGAGTTCTACTTGTCCTTGTGGAGTCTGGCTTTGCGTTCTGTGTTTTTCAGGTCAGCCACTTGTTTCAGCATCCGTATAACTGACTGTTTACCTAACCTTTTCAATTGAAGGGCGTAGACTTCATCCTACACTTTGTGTTATCGGATGATAATCTTGCTGAACTCACCACGTTTCTAGTCATCGATATCTGCTTTTTCGCATCCATGGTTAGTACATAATATTTTCCTTTGAATATGCAATCTACAACGATTAACTGGATGAAAAGCCCGTGTTCTCCCTTACAGTGTATCTCATTGTGATGTCTAAGCGTTCGATGGTTGAAACCTTTCGTTTTATGGACATCCAAGAGTGTGCGGCTGTCGATATCGAAAGATTTACACCAGGGGCTTCCCATCTGGCGGAAGGCCAAAGCGACCCAACGGAGGAACCCCCAGCCTCTGAAAATAGAGAAGTCCTCGAGAACAGGCCTTCATAGTTCTGAGCTCCAAATCCACCCATCAATAATTTTTCTACCAAACTTACGGCATGTCATACACAACTTCTCCACTGAGAGTAGACTGTCCCTTACATTTCATACCACAAAGTCCATTCTATTTTCTGTGTTTTCTAAATGCCCTTCTGGTATGAACAAGAATATTGGCAATTTTGCAATGTCCGCACATACAAGCTTTGATTGATGCCCCGAGACACCCTACGTATCCCCATGTAAGCCACCAGCCGGAAATTAGATACGGAGCGGAGGGACGGACAGTACCATCGAGGGCCACCAGATTAAACTCGGAATATCCCAAATGCAGAGGGTCAGTGTTCTTTGTTCTAGGAGTGCACATAAGCGGTTGGAACGACCATAGGAGATCGCAAGAGCTTACCTTTGCCCAAAGGTGGAGCAGGAGGGAAGGTGACTCACTCACCCTTCTTCAGCCAATGTTACACCTTTGCATATACCTTCAGTCTCCGTCTCACCAACACCACGGCCACGGTCGTGGCGTCCCTATCATTGATTGCATGCATACATGCAGGGCTACGAACCATCTGGACGTTGAGGTGGACACTAGACAGACGAGGTGTCATCAATCAACCTCAATAGCCACCAAATGAGTGCGCGACAGTGTTGTGGTCTCCACAACGTCTGCGTACGCTGTAGCTAAGAGCGCCACTGTTTGAGAGGGTTAGACATCAGCAGATCTTGGGAATGCTTGGTAGCGCTACATAACATTCTATAGTCACATACCACCATAGTGATGTCCTATACCTTTGTAGCACTCCATAGCACCTGTCGTGACTACATAGCACCGCACAGACACTCCATAGCACACTTGAAGTGGTCAGTAAAATTATTGACTGACTACTTAGTAGTCACTAACCATTTACTGACCAGATAGTAGTCACTGGAAGTTTAACACTATGGAGGATTGAACTCACAACCTCAGGAGTCAGCTTACTAAGCTAAACTGAAGTGATGAGAATTACCGCTACACCATAGAGCCAATTACAACTACAATAAATAA
>JABCKU010000292.1:0-15956 GCA_018221655.1 Myochromella boudieri | reverse complement strand
CTTACCATAGTTACTGCACAGCAGTATCCACCTCTTCCATTCCTACGCACAGCAGTGCTCTCACGTCAACTAGATAGTCATTTAGTATAAGTAGTACGATACTTTGTACAGTTAAGCCTTAAGCTTAACCTAGCTAAAGCAATCTACCAGAACATTGCCTCCACTTCTTAACGCTTCCTCTCAAGTCTTGACCTCTAAGACTTGGCCTTGACGACGGAGGTGACCGTCAGAACGAACCCACGAACACAACCTCTGACGTTGTCAGATACCTTTGTGTTCAGAACGAAGGTTGCTCAAAGCCGATACATTCTAGACGAACGTAACATATAGCATCGTTAGTCACGGTTGTCCATGTTTTGAGACACACTTGCCATTATCGTCGAGCTCAGACATCGCAATGGGCAGAAAGTATGGCGAATTCTTGCCGTCTCATCACCCCTTTATATCACCCTTTTCTGGGAATAAAATTCATCCCCACGGGCGATTTTCAAGTGTACGTGTTTTTCCCCATTTAATGGATCAATCGTGCTAAATGATCTCACTAATACATGGGGCTGCAAGGCTATTTACATAGGTGAGATAATATACGATGTTCGGCTGCACGATGGTAAAAATTGTTGGGTGCGTCATTGAGTTTTATCACTGGGTCACTCCTCAACCATTCCTTAACTATTATCCACCTTTCCTGGTTCATCGAACCTCCCAATGTAGTTCGATTTGCAAGCCCCTCCTCGTGCATGTACTTGATATATACAATCAGGGCATCTATGCACTGCATCCTGGCCTGGATGTACTCCCGCGAAAGGCTCTCCATCTTGTTTAAATCACCAAGTCATATTTCATTCACAAGAAGTGTACAAACACACACACCTGCGTTAAAAGCTAGACCGGCCATCATAGGAAATCTCTCGTCGTCGTACTCGTGTTGTATTCTGCGTACATTTCTACACGCATTCGCAAAATCCAGTGAACTCTCAGTCTATAAGTTCTAATTGTATGTATAGCTTGCTTACTTACCTTTGATTAGTTTGATCTGGCGGAAGGGCGCTTTCAAAGGGGGATATTTGTGGCGAAGAGACATTTCTGTCGAAGAATGGTTTTCTTAGTTTCAAGGCAGTGGAAGAGGTATTTAATCGGTCGACCAAGAATTCACCCCGGATAAACCCTGACAAACTTACAAGATTGAACACGCGGTGCACCACAAATCTCATTGGGATAAGGTCTGGTGAGGTGGGTCAGATTGAGTTTTTTTCCTGCCTCAGGCCTGACGGTCCCTCAATTTCGCTTCTGCAGTGTTACAAATAAGATCGATGCATGTGGTACGTGGTCGTCTGTTGCCTTGTCCATATCCAAATCCTGCCCGTTTCCAAATCCCATCACCTACTCGTTAAACAACCATGCCCAACAAACCATCCTTCGAAGAGGATTGTCTAGCACGTAAGTCCTTAATTCGCCATCGAGTTGAATATATACTGAGGAACCCAATTTAGGCCGTGCAAATATTGAAGAGATTTCAGTTTGTTGAACGAATGACTCCCAAGAACTGTCCACTAATAATTATTTAGACGGCATGTTATGATTTGCACAAGTGCATCCACCCAAAGTGTATGGCGCTCCCCCTCATCCCAGTCTATGTTTATCGTTACGTGAGTCGTTCTCAATAATATATACATGTGGCACAACTAAACGACTTAGTTAGAAAGACAGGCACCCATCATTGACATTGGCATGAACACAGCACTTTTTCATGGTGGCAACAAACTCGTCTCTCTTCCGGAAAATGGGCGAGGGAGAGGTACCATACAATGTCTATAATCCCCTCACTGGCGAGTGGGATATCACGAACGCCTTTGGCCCACTTGACTACGTCCCTGGGGGGTTTCTTATCTTTCACTGGCGGTCAGGGAATGATTTCAATTGCCCTGGCTTGTCTTCTCTGGTTCGACGCCTTCATCAGCGTTTGAGACATGCATATGGGCTTTCTAGGCATGATCTTCCAGTACCCCCATCATTTCGTACCTATTCTTGCTAAGCACTATGTTGAGGGACAGTGGGGCTACTGGTCGTCTTGTTTTCTTTCCTGGCAAGGATATTGTGAAGAGCACTACAATTGAGAAAAAAAAATTACCCCATCCTGCGATTTTTTGCATTCCTCTCTTGTGCGCTTTTCTGGCACTTAGGCTTATTGCTACAGCAAGTCAATGGCGGTAGGCCAGGTGTATATATTGGTACCTACCGATTGTAATAAGCTTTGTGGGCTGCCCTGTGGCTCAACACTGTGTTAGGGGGGTAGTTGCTCTGTGGCAAGAAGGCCAGATTTGCCTCTGGAGAAGTGCGATCCTTGAGGTGCATCTGAAATGAAGAGATAGAGTAATTTGATGGCAGTCATGAGCATCAATTTATACCTAACGATGTGCCAAAGAAGTACATACATTGTATATTCCCTCTGGGGACCGGTATAAATGTTTAGCACTTAGCGGCGACTTTGTGGCTTTCATAAGTTGCAAGGTTCCCCGCAATGACAAACTCTTGGACGTGGAATGAAGTCTCAATTCCATGTAACCGAGGCGATGGACGCGTGTTGGTAGATTCATGTAAACGCAGTAATAACGGTAGCCACATTATCTGTATGGAAGATATGGATGAAGCGTAGATATTATAAAAAATATTTGGAGAAGGCGTGATACCTTCGGGCGAAGCGCTGGCCTTGGTGATACACATATCTCAGAAGGCTATGTCGAACGCAAAGCTACGGTCAGTGTTGCAAGTGAAGGAGGCCTTTACTAGTTAGCGTTGACAGTTTTTTTTCTGCTTTTTCAACAGCTACATTGACATGTCTTGCTTGGTTTTGGATAACTTGCCTATCCACGCTGGCCATTCGGCATGTCACTTCTGAACAATAATTTCGATAGCGTTCAGTTCATCAGTGAGTGCCTGGAGATAAGGGCTTACGACGTCCTTCCATAGGGCTATGGCTCCCTGCTATGGTGAAAACAGCTGCCTGTCCTTTGATTGGCTGCATGTATTGCTAAGGGTGTTGTACCACCGTAGAAGGGCATCCCCAGTAGCCTGCCCCGCTCTATGAAGAGTGTGGAAAATATAAGGTCCCGTTGGTCGAGAACGTCAAACATCAGGGGGAGTTGCACACCAGTTTTGCTCGAGTCCAGTAATGTGTTGAACTTTGAAAGGGTTAGATAAAGAATAGAGCAAACTATCATTAGCTGGATTTGACTTACATATATGCCCGGCGAATGGACCAGTGGTTGTCACAACCATGTCTTCAAATAGCATAATCCCGGAATCTGGTGTACACGCCATATTTTACATCAATCAGACTGAGGAGTATAATCTCTCGGAATGCCATCTGAGCGTCTTGAGGTGCCACTCCCATATCGCGTTCTACAAACAATTCCTTCCACAAATTTGTCGGGAGGAGGCCCGGGAATGATTCAAGGTTGAACGAGTCACATACCTCCACTACACAAGAGGCTAGCAAAGCTCCGATCTCCTTTCATTAACACAACAAGGACATCAGGGTAAATATACAATTGTGGCTGATCTACAGCCAGCCAGAACGTGAGAACGAGAATCTGCAGTAAGTTGCATTGTACATGAAATGTATGAACCGGGCATACCTTTTGTATACCAGAAGGAAGACAAATCAACACTCCTCTCCTCGCCCCAAAGTTCTCCTTCGTCTCAACAAGGAACACTGACCTGTCTTTTGCAAAAAGGCGGCACATACACCCTTCCATTAACAATATACTTTCGCTCTATGATCCACCTTCTTATCCCCTCTCCATCTTCCTTCTGCAGTTCCTCTAGGACCTTGAGCACCATCACCCTTCTTAGGCAAAGGGGTCCGAGGGCGACTTTATATCCATCATTGTTGCCAACAGCGAGGCGCAGGATCTGCCCAACGTATCAGTCGTTCATATTGCGCCACATGCCCATGAGCCCAGGCAGCCTTGACAGACTCTTCAATAGGGGTTTCCTCGGTGGAGAGAATGTTCTCGGTAACTATGGGCCCTTCCAAACGAGCCACCCCCCAGTGAAGAGCTTCATTAAGTGCGTCTATAATATGACGAGAACATAAATCGCTTACCGTCAGCCTGTTATTGTGATGTTCTCACTTGCAGCAAGAGTAATGATTTCTTCTTCCACCACTATGCATGTGCGTTGATTGGTCTACAAAGGAATATAATAATGATACATACCCGGCCACCCTACAGTATAGAACGGTTATTGGCCTGAACTTAGGCTTCGCCACCAAGGTGAGTAAGGTATTCAGGATAAATCCCCATTTATTGGGGCTGATGTTCGGGATAAATCCGCTTTAGGGTAGGATGTTCGGGATAAATCTCCTTTAGGGTACTGATAAGATAATAATAATCAGACGATCTTGGTGCAAACTACACGTGTACCAACATTTGAAACTCGTGGCAACTGTCAAGTTTACGCGTTGTTACGCGTTGTTTAACGTTGATCACTCATGGCACATAGTTCATCGTTCACAAATCGACATTCAAAAGGTGAGTCGTCTGAGCCTCATTTAGGGGACATTCTAACTGGCACTGAGTGGTACCTTGCTCATTGTATAGAAAAGGAAGAATTACACCATATTTTTGTTTCGACGCCGCTGGAATGAATCATATATGTACATTTGCCAGGTTCGATTGATACTTACTACAATAATAACAACATGCTCATTGACAACAATTTGTTAGGCATGTCTTACTGGGAAATCATTGGAGACCAAACGGAAGTGTCTAAGACTGGGAGAATCAACCCTGCCTATGAATCATGGCGTAGCGCCACTTTCGTGCATCCTCAAGGTAAGTTTATACCCTGGTTCATGGCAATGAACAGCTAAACTAATCTTAAATGCAGCTCACCCTCCTAGATATTAGAATTGAATTTCAAACTGTTCTGCATTGTTCCACCCCACCAAGTTGTTATTGACACGCTTGTCGAGTCTGCGTTCCTGTGGAAGAGCAAACATTTGATCAGCGGCGAACCCAATGAGGAAGGATGACCCGACCTCACTTCAGGTAATCCATATCCCAGCTCAGATGACTCAGACGACGATTTGGACAATTGTCCTCCCATCGTAGCACCCCAATCAACCACACCAAGAACGACCCGTTCTTGCAGTCGAGCCTTAGCTTCTTTGATGTCATCAACACCGGCCACTCCTTCTCCAGCACAAACGGCGCCATCGAGGGTGACCCGGGCACGAACACAAGCCTTTTCAGCACCCAAATCACCGACATTATCTACATCGACGGCATCCCATGCAGATCTGCTCACATACACCCGGCTCCTCTACACTCCGCCCAGAGCAGCTGGCACGAGGAGCTGTAAAGCTTCCCAAGGGTTCCTTGGAATGTTATCGTCACGCTAGAGACCGCAAACGGCGTCGTATTGCCTGCAGGGTGGAGATCGCAAAGTCAGGAAACCCATACCTCCATCGCACTCGCACGAGTCCCACTGCTTATCAAGTTTGATGCCCAGAAGCTGCCTCGGTCAGCAAAGGGTGCATGGGTGGGGAAGAAGACAGAGTGTGTCAAGGAAGTTGAGGAGCTTAAGAAACTCAAGAGGGACAGGCTACAATTTGGGACGGCCGGTGTGTACTGTCCTAGGGCATATAAACTTTGTATTGATGTTTGTTACCTCAGGGCCCCCACCTCTGTGGTTGATCGTACGGGTAGGGTAATGGTTGGACTAGTTGGGCGGCCTCAGGGCAACGATTGGGATGATGTGATCGAGGCTGCCGCCATGACTGAGGCATGGGTGGAAGCGATACGAACAGTGGTAATCCCTGAGACTCAGGAGGAGATACCTCGACGTGGCGACTTTGTGGCCTTTGCGACAGGTGTGTCATACGGTGGAGGCCAGTCAGTATGTCTGATCGTATATCCTGTTGTTGTTGCTGACTGGAACACTTGCAGACTCCCAGAATATGCAGCATATGGTACGAAAGGACAAAATTCTCAAGACACTCTTACCAGACAAGAACATAGGGCGCATCGCTGGTTTTCAAAGCAGTGAGTGACGTTATCAACCTTGGCTGACCCTAATACATTTGTTTCGTTTTCGACAGGCGCTTTTGCCTTTTTTTGCGTCGGCACTCTACACATTTTTCGCCACGATGTTATCCATGCTGTTCAAGCATCACACATTTGCTGCACAATTTCGTCAACAGTATATTTCTGGCTTCTACTTTTAATTGCAGGCCTCACACCTGTACTTTTCACCACACTGATTACCAGAACCTTGCTTACGGCTTGTGCTATCACGGCCCTTGGAAACTACAACCCCCGATATGGTGGCCACCTAATTCTTTTCATCTTGAAGCTCGTCGTTGGTTCTCATCCTCTCAGCTGCCGTCGAACACGGAAATCTCCCCGTCGCTGCCCATGAAACTCGCCTATTTTTTACCCAGTATGCAGCTGGTGGTTTGTTTCGTTGGGTGGCATATGGTTTCCAATTCCTATCTTTCTAAACTCGGCGTCCCGGAAAATGGGGTTCGTTGGCAACAGGGTTTAGATATGTTTTCCAAAGTGGAGCTGGCGTCCGATGATAATTGGTAATCTAGGTAATATCTCCTTAAATATTGGTACCTCTGCCGTGTCATGTGTCGTGATAGGTGGTGATAACATTACCATGTTTTCGTTATACCTTCCCAGCCAGCCGATCTGATGCGCAACTCCTTCACTGTCTCTCGAACACAAGTTGTGCAAACGATATGTTCCATCGATGTTTGCCAGTGGTACCATCTGACAATGCCTTCCTGACCATCAGGTACAAGTCGGAGTAGGAGGGTGGCTGGAAATAATGGCCATCCTTCTTCGAATCTTTTGCCTGGAAGGCAATATTCACACTCAGGTAGGGTTCCTGTATCAGGTGTAAGCGGTAGTTTGATGGTAACTGGTGGGTGTTGGGACGGACCATCAGTTATGTTTTGGAACTTGTCATGGGGTGCCAACATTGGTTGTAATTGGTTGTTATATTGGACATCAGTAAAGGATATTTGCGACTTTATATATACATTTCTGAGATGCTTATTGGTGCTCAGGAACACCCAGTCAAGGGCAAACATGTGGGTATCTGTGGTTAAGGATTCTAATCACATTACTCCACTACTCTATCAATTGATAGACAAAAGTTCGGGGTCTGCATCAGGAGCAGAGCATGGGAGATCCTCTGGGCGGAGTGTCCCACTCCGTACCTGTTGTATCAAGCTAGCCAAGAGCGTCATTTGATCAGATTGGTCTGCAAGAGCTCGTCTAATGTTCTGTGCTTCTTGCTGAGCAATGAGCTTGTCCCTTTCGGCATCTGAGAACCGTCTGTTTAGTTCGATGACAGATTCCTTGTTAAAAGCAAGGAGTCCTTGAGTGATATCACCAAAGTCATTAACAAGTTTTGTAGCAGAAGGGCGGGCATTGTTTGCAAGACGCGGGGATACATAATGAAGAAAGGAGTTGGGGGAAGCTGCGTTTGCATGTTGACCGCCAATGAACAGCCAACTGTTGGTTTCGATGGCTAGCCGCTCCACCTACATGGTAATGAGGAAAGGTGATAGTAGGCAAAGGTTTGGGACTTACATGTTCTATAAGGTCATGCATCTGGGTCCGGAAACGGTGGGAGGCATCCGATACGGATTGAAGGGTCGGGCGAAGTTCTTGTTGGTGAACAATAACTAGGGTCACATATTGTAAGTAACTAGCTCTTCGGAATGGAATGCTCTTACGGTACGGCTCACTGCCCCTCATGGCACCGTCTACAACACTGTAGACTTGATGCTTCATACTGGCACGGGTCCTACAAGTAGACGGAGTGGTTTGAATCGCATCAAAGCAATTGGGAAACATGTGCAGTGAAGGATCAATTTGAAAACCTGTGGTCGGGAGTGGGCTAGGTGATCCAGCCCCTGGGTCTTGTGTAAGCATGCCAGAGAATGGAGAAAGTGCGCTGGCCAAAGCAAGGGCTTTCTATATGTCGAGATGTGGTTATGAGATATTAAATACAGCATGTGGAGTGATCTCACTTGTTGCTTCTTATATTTGGCCCCGTGTCAACAGTCTTTCAGGACCAGGCGGTTCGGGCATTGACGGCAGCGGTGCGACCCATTTTTTGTCGTACCCAAACTTGACTTCTGGGCCTTGGGAGTAGATGTCAATTTCCGTGAAGAGTGTCTTGCCAAATTGACTGACATTGTCTGAGAAACAGAGAAAAACCAACCGCCTTGAGGGAGCTAAAAGTGCATTGGGGAACTGAAAGTGCGAGAGAAAAAAATGTTGGCGAGTTTATAAACAACGACCTTTGTGATAAACAAACAAAGATAGTGGTGGAAGGTGATGGAAGGAAGGCAGCGTCACGGGATGTCGTAGCCAGGTGAGAGGGGGAGTAGAAAAATGAAGGAAACGTGAGTGCCATAACGGGAAAATGGAAGAGAATTGCCATAGTTTCAATACATGGCAGAGGAGTGCCACAATGTCAGTTGAAGGAGATGTGGGGTAAGAATGCCATCATATACCAGCTAACACATTAGTATGCCATCACCATCATAACTATACAAGTAAAAGTCAGACAACTTTGGGGATGGCAGAATGAAACCATACACACTCGCTGACAATGGCATGGCGTAAGAGAACCACGCAGAGCTGTATAGCGTGAGAGTCCAAAATGTTCAGGCGTTCAGCAAAAGTTTAGCGTATCGTGGTGTTGTGTGTGGTAGGAACAGCGGCATTTCTATGCCGTGTCAAGGAAGCAAGAGAACGGCAATCATATCGTACGTGGGAAAGCCAATGGCAGCCCTACGCCATATCACATGTGTCGGATAAGATGGCAATGTTGTGCCATACATGTGTGATAGAGTTGATGGTGTTCCTATGCCATATCATGTGTGCACAAGAAAGTGGCAATCATACGCCATATGGTGTATGGTAGAAACGATGAGTAGTGTATGCCATTTGGTGCTTGCTAGATAACCTCACACTCGTTGTCATATTGTGCATGTTGGAGACAGAGTCCTCTGGCGTACTGGAGATGATGGTATATGAGGTTCAAACCCGGAGGTGACCTGGAGGTGGTGCGATGGAATGCCGTATCTGACAATGTTTACTAGAGGCACATTATGGCGCTCCTATGCCACATCGCGTGCAGATGGCAGGTGTATGCCATATATAGCGTACTGAGGGAAATGGAAGTCTCATGCCATTGTAGAAGATGGCAATTATATGCTCTATCGTAAGTGCTAAAGATAATGGTGTTTGCATGCCGTATGGTGCATGCTGGAGAAGATGGCACCTATATGCCATACGGACCTTCATATTGAGACAATGGCTTTCATATGCCATACGGTGCATGCTTGGTGAGATTGCAATTGTATGCCGTATTGCGCATCATTGGGATGTGTGCTGAGCTCGTAATCATATAACATTTTGTACAGAATAGTGCGGATGTCAGGTGTATGCTGTAGTACTGCGTTGGTGGAGGAGACGTAATTTGTATGCCATAATTTTGCTCGCTGTGGAAGGTAGCAGTATTATGCCATATCATGCGTGCTGAGGGACACGGCGAATTCGTGCCAGATGGAGTGGTGATAATATGCCATACCGCGGATACTGAGATGATAAAGACGTGCCATACTGTGCGGGATGAAGCATACGGCAGTTGTACGCCATATTGCATGTGTTGGAATGGATGGCAATACTATGCTATATCCGGCGGGACAGAGCAGACGGCAGACATATGCCGTCTGGCACGTGTAGTGGCAAAGGGAAATAGTTTGCCATATGGTGCAGGTGGAGACAGTGGCAGCCATATGCCATATAGTGTACATGGAAGTAGAATGAAAATTGTATACAACATCATATTCGGCCGGAGTCGGCGTTAGTCCTATGCCAAGTCATGTTCATTGGTGCCACTTGGTGGAGGCTTTGTATGCCACATGAGATAGGTTCTATGGTGGCAGGTGCATGAAAGATGTGGCCATATATACCGCTCTGCTTGCGCGTGCTAACAGCGACGGCAGCCCTATGCCATGTTGAGTGGACGGAAAGGATACGGCAAAGCTACGCCATAGTTGCGTGCAAAATGCAGATGGTAGTGTTATGCTGTACCAAGCGTGCTGGTATTGAGCTATAATGTGATGGTAGTCATATGCCATGTCATGTGCGGTGGAGATAATGGCAGCTGTAAGCCATATGGCGCGTATACTCGGGACGATGGCATCTTTATGCTATATGGTGTGTGGTGGTGAAGAGGGTGGAAATGTTACGCCTTCTCTTGCTGGTTAAGTAAACGGCAATTGTACGTTATATTGTGGGTGGTGCAGGTGATGGCAGGCGTAAGCCATATTGCACGTAGGCTGAGACGATGGCGGGTGAATGCCATATCATGTGTGGTGGCAATGTTATGCCGTACGCTGCTGGTTGCGGTAATGGCAGTCATATGCCATATAGTACGAGGCGGAGACGGTGGCAATCGTAAGCCATACCTGTCTCCTGGAGAAGATAGCACTACTATGCCATATCAAAACCGCTGGGGGAAATGGATGATGGTCGTCAGCTATATTAATTTTGGGTAGGTTATGTGTACTCACCTGCAGAGCTGAAGACACGTGTACCTCTGCATGTCATGACCTAGCGTCGCAATGTGGCTACGATCGATATGCTAACATCGTCGCTTATGGGGCGGAATGTGCTTTCAACGGTAACGATGGCATTTGTGTGCCATATAGGTATACTAGCGCCAGAAGCCTGAGAGCAAGAATAAGCCATCTAACGATGGTAGAAGACCGTCATGTGAACTCACCGGGGTGATTATGGCATTCATCTGCTATAAACGGCATAAAGGTAATGAAACTCCCTAGTCGTGTCTAAATCACGATGAACGTCGATGCTGGGGTCAGTGGTCATCAAGACCCAAGTGACCTTTAGTTTGACGCCCTGAAGAAATTGGATTAGAATGATGCTGCTTATTAATCATGGTATGTACAATATTTTGAAGTAGGTGTATACGATATCACATGTACGGGAGAAGATGGATATCGTATTACGCGTTCTGCAGGACATGGTAAAAATATGCCATATTGTGCAGGAAAGAGCACATGGCAATTATTTGCCATATTCAACTTGGGGCACTCATATGGCATATCTAAGCTATAGTACAACATATAAGACATGGCAGAGATATGCCATACCGTGCAGGAAAGAGCACATGGCAATCACTTGCCATATTCAACTTGGGGCACTCAAATGGCATATCTAAGCTATAGTAGTACGAGATAACACTTAATAGCACGAATCTTCCATACACTACCTCATATTTCTGATATGTATTGAATGGCAGCTATAATCCATATTGACGCATAATGCAACATAGTGTGGTAATACAGCATAGTTATGGAATTTTGTTGCCATTATGGCCCATCGATGGTGTCTTCAATTGTAATCTTGGCATAGAACACCCAGTTCTCATCTGATTCCTTTGTGTAAGTAACCAATATTGTAGCCTGGACAACATTCTACATGGTGGTGCAACACATGTGACTATTTACACAGGGTAGTGGAGCCATATAGTGCAAAATACACAAAGACTAGTTGCAACTGATGCAACCAATCTACAAGACTGGTCCTATCTAGCTTTGGTTTGGTTCCAGGCCTGTGGAAACTATCTGCAACCAGTTGAAGTTCCAGTTCTGCCAAATGGGGCAAAAAAAAAACAGACTAGACTGGGCTTTATTTCCATACATCCTAGATACCATTTTACAAGCCATGCAAGTTATAATACCTTGGTAGAGTGTTGCAGATGGGTATAAATGTCAAAGACTGGCAATAAAATGTGTCAAAAGGATTGTGTGCAGCACAAGAATTGAGCTGTTGACCTAACAATGGACAACTGTGTTATTAACACACAATACCCATTCTGCCACATGTAATTAGTAACAAACAGTATCTGGCTAATCATACTCTGGTATTTGATGGAAAATCTCAATTTTTGTTCAAGTCATTTCAAACTCAGCTAGTGTCAAAAGCCTGATTACTAACTGGACTGTGACCAATGGTGACCAGACTTTGGGCTCCGGGATACAGAAAGAGATTGGTCATCAGTCTGGGCTTTTTGGATTTCAAAATTCACCATAACTGAAAAAGACCAGTTATGACCAGTCACGAACCAGTGGTTGTGGTTACCCTGGTTAGCCCCAAATAGAGCTCCTTTGGGGCTACAACCTCATCCACTTTTTGTAGGAATCAGGTCAGAATTGACTGAGTTATTAATACAACAATCTGGTGTCTATTTTTAGCATCTCACAAGTGTTACCCAATTATATTTCGGGTATAACTGACTCAGATCTTATTGGATAATTACAACAATTATGTGACCAATTTGATAGCCCCAATACTAGCGTTCATGAGGTACCACATGTAACTCAGCATATTTGGTAATTGAGCCAATATTACCATGAACAGAAATGGCCAATCATGACTGGAAATAATTGATAGTGACTGGTCACCATCAGTCCAGGTCCGGGCTTGGTGATTCTGGATGTCAAAATGACTGATCTGGGATCATGCTTGTGCCTCAGAGCAAAAAACCAACCCAGGCCACACTTCAAATTACTAAACTCTGCTTCAGTGAAACTTCTATGTTTTCTCACTTCTGTTCCTTCACCATCCACCATCATCACTATTGTTGTATCCTCCTTGTTGATTCAGCTCAGGATTAGTATGCTATACTCTCTGCACTTCCTTTGCAAAAATCTGGTGAGTTCTTAGGGTTTCAGAGACTTCTGAAAGGTGAGGCACACTACTATGGGGCATCATTATTATTTGTTGATAAAGTTCTAGATTCTTGCCTGTGGCTACTGCTTTTACCTAGAGTTTGTGAGCCCAGTCAAGTCTGGTTTTTTGTCCCCTGCATGCTTAGACCAAAAACTGGCTGGTCTTAATTTTTACAGAATTTTATAAAGACCTAGACTGGACCTGCTTGAACCAGTCTTTTCCAGTCTTTTTCCACTCTAACAACCAGTTTCAACTGGTTTAAGGCAGGACTCATCCATATACTATGTCTAGCCATGTAAAGCATGTGTTCAGCTACAATCTAAGTATTGGTTCATGAGAAATGGTGATGAGACTGCTATCTGAAGACCCACCAAATTGACATAACTTTTTGACTTTTCAATGCTACCTTCAGCATGTTCGAGTCAACTTTTGATATGTGAATTTTAATTTTCTATTTTTGACGTTCGATTCTCAACTTTTGATTTGATTGGAACTTAGTAAAAGTTTCACATCACAATCATCACTTATCTAATCACATAGATTCATTCATCAAGGAGAAACACAATCTCCTCCATTTGTTCCTTATGCCACTATACTACCGTTTACCATTTTATTTAAGTATTCTTTGCACTAGTACTGACCAACCATAGTCCGACTACTGTGGATATTTAACTCTGGTCTGTAGAATGGTAGTTTACAAATACATATCAAGTAGTAACAATAAAACAAGTTTCCCAAAAGCCCTGAGAGCTAGGACTTCAACTTGCCACTTCTCAAAGACCTCTGATAGGTCTCTCGTCATTTACTTGCTTGTTTTTGAAAGATAACTGAGACTTCTAAAGAGAGGGTTGTATACCCTACTTTGGTAGTTTTGTCAGTTCAATCTACATATCACTGTCACGCCTCCTTGACTTTCAATTGCTTCTTTCTTTGGTTTTGATATTTTGATTCACTTTCAAAACAGAGGATATCTCTTTGATAAGTGTATTAACTTACCTTATTGAAGTTGTTGGCTCTCTCTTTTGTTTTCAAAACATTCTCAAGCACTTTTTTAATTTGACAAAACCTCTTTGACTCTAACTTTCATCCACTCCCTTTGCTTTAGGAACACAGTCCTCAGCTTGCACTAATAGTGTTATATTGTGGTTTGGATTGTGGCATGGCCCAGTCTAGATGCACTTTGATGAATATCATTCTGGAGCCCACCACAAGGGGGTAAACCAACATTTCTAAACAAAGAATGACAAGGTCAAAACTCATTGAATCCAACCGATCACTTAGGCCATGCAAGACAATATCATACAATTACAACAAATGACCAAAGAAGTTGAATTCAGGCAAGCTAACCTAAATAAAGATGCAAGCAACGTCAATATTTTCTTGAACAATATTGAAATACCACCTGAACTGTCAATGTCAACGCTTTTGACGCCATCTGCCAGATATTTGTAAACTACCCTACTACAGACCAGAGTTAACTATCCACGATAGTCAGACTATGGTTGGTCAGTACTAGCACAAAGAATACCTAAACAAAATGGTAAATAGTAGTATGAAGGCATAAGGAACAAATGGAGGAGGTTATATCTCTTCTTGATGTATGAATCTATATGATTACATAAGTAATGATTTGAAGTACATTTAAGAGAAGATAGTATTACATTAAAGCTCCTCAAGGCATCTCAAGCTTTTTGTCTCCAAGGAACTTAGCCTTAAGTTGCTTTCAAATGCCTTGGTGACTTCAGTGCCTTGGGTTGCCTTAGGGTTGCCTGGAGTACCCTGAGTTATCCTGGGACCAAAGGTATTTTTCTTGATGTGTTGAGTAGTGAAAATAAAACAAGTTCCCAAAAGCTCTGAGAGCTTGGACTTCAACTTGCTGCTTCAAAGACCTCCAAAAGGTCTTTGTCTCTCACTTGTTCAAAAGATAACCAAGACTACTAAGGAGAGGGTTGTATACCCTACTTGGTGGTTTTTGTCAGTTCAATCTATGTCTCGCTGTTCCACTGTCTCAAATCTCAATTGTTTCTTGGCTTGATTTTTAATTGTTTCTACAAAAAGAAACATTCTTCAATAAGTGTATCAACACTAGTGATTAAAAGTCTGGTTGCAGAACTGATCAGAACTGGAACTGAACCAGAAAAAGACCAGAAAAGACCAGGCTGATAAAGATCACAGGGTAATGGAGCCATATGGTGTGAAATACACAAAGTCCAGTTGCAACTGATGCAACTGATCTATGGAACTAGTCAGGACTGGTCTCTTCCAGTTTTAGTTTGGTTCTGTGCCCATGGGAAATATCTGCAACCAGTTGTGGTTTTGGTTTGGCCAAATGGGGGAAAGAAAACCAGACTGGACCAAACTTTTAATCACTAATCAACACTGTGTCAAAATCTTTGACTCTTCTGTTTTTGAAACCATCTTACTCATCACAATTCAACAAAGGTTTCAAGCCTATTTCTGTCCTTCCTTTTGTTTAGATACATGGTCCTCAGCTTGCACATACAAGCATTATATTGTGGTTTGGGTTAAGGCATGGCCCAGTCCAGACTCACTTTGACCATCATCACTAGGCTAGTCTTTTTATGTCCAGAATAATGAAGCCTGGATCCACACTGATTGTTACGTTTTCCTTTACCATGTTCACCTTTTCTCTTTCTTACTCATATAGTTATCGTCATCAGACACCGATACAACATGCTTCATCCTCGTTGTACGTTATATTTATCCTTCACACCTTTTGCTGTGCGTTTCGCACCTTTACAACATGTTCAACACACCCTTTACACACCTTTTTCATACCTTTCGCTGCAACGTGTTCAACACACCTTTGCACACCTTTTACTTATTTAGCTGTGTTAACTAGTATATAAACTGTACTATAGTCGGTCTAAGCTCTTCAGCTTGACCTTAGCTACCAAATACAGGTCTCTTAACTCAGAACCGATCTCAAACCTCTTAGTGTGCGCACTAGAGGCTCAGACTTCTACTAGCATGTAGCGCTGTAGACTTGAACTTGAAACTAATCTTTATAGATCAGAACAGTTAGACTTGAGTTAAGACCCATCTTAACAGGTATGATGAAGCAAGGAATGTAGTGTCAGAGGTTTCCATGAGGAGATCATTGAGCCATGACTACAGAAATGTTTTAATAAATACTGTATGAGG